>OU015500.1:105895021-106199369 GCA_907164885.2 Dolomedes plantarius
TTTCACGGGGGGGGGGCGCCACAAAGGTATCGTGCCCCGGGCGCCAGTTATGCTCGCTACGCCACTGTACTGCAACCCCCTTGGAGCCGCCATTGGCTCTCCTAAAGGGTGTCCCCGTATTAAAGTAGCCAACAGAATTTCGCGGTATATTGTGTACATGTCTAACGACAAGTGCCTTCATTAGAAGAAGAAGAAATAAAAGCAGTTGCAAAATTGTTCTCTTTAGCATCACAGGGTGACTCCGATGTTCAGCGAAAATTTTTGAAGTCTGGGTTTTGCCACGTATTGACAAGCCTCGAGGCGATAGAAATCCCAGGATAAAGGCCCAAATCCAATGTGAAAGTAATGAAAGTAAACGTGACGCTAGATATCCCGTACCTCTGAACACAGATAACACTGTCTACTTCGTGTAAAGCGATTTAATCGAATACTAAGATCTGGAAAAAGTTAAAGACACCAGACTATTTTAGCCGCACGAACACCCGACCTAGCATAAGAAAACGATCGGCCTTTGAGTAGATAGTCATCGGCGACAGAGGAAACGACGATCACCTCTTGATTGATCATTCATATTAAATCTTTTTAAATATTCGTTAGAAATGTCTCGTTAGAATGGACCCAAGCAATGATCGACATTTGATAAATCCTTGAGGAAAATATGAGCTGTTTTTTGATAACATCATCGCCTTCATTAAATTAAACGGATAATAGCAATAGTCATTAAAACAGGTTTAGAGGTAATACATTAAGTATATATTTTGTTTTTCTAGATTCATTTTGGGACAAATTCCCTGATTTATTTCAAAACAATACCATTAGTTTAACAGTATTTCTAGAAACTTGCGAGCAATTAAATTTTAAGGAAAAAGTTCTTTAAAATCCGGAAAAATTTGTACAGCAGGCCTTTTACAAATTTGTACAAACAGAAGTAGTTCTAAACTAGTTGTGATTAGTCAGTGCTGTTTATTGCGGATTTTAAGAGACTTTTGTTGACGATCTATATTATAAGTTAATAGTTCTCCCTTTTTCGAAGTGTACATATGTATGGATGGCTGGACATACGGCATAATTTCACATCCAGTTTTTATAAAAAAAAAGTCACAAAAAAATTTCAGATAGTCTCTTCTAACGAAACTACCGCGGGTTATTAACGTAGGATTACTTATCGTTGCTTACTTCTTTTTTATGTGTATATGTATATATGTGTTATGTATATATGTATCTATATAATATATGTACGTATGTATATATATATATATATATATATATATATATACATATATGTATGTCAAAATTTTAACGCATTTTGTACATTTCTGTTTAACTGTTTACCGCTTGTCGAAGCGATACAGACTGGGTTTGGCATGCTGCCAAAATTATAACTCGCGAGGACGTATGGACGGACAGTTTTAGCGTGTGAAATTTTGCTTTCGAAGGAACGTTAAGAGGAACGTAATCCTACGTTAAAATGTTCCTTTTTTAAACCTATGAGTAAATGTACCAATTTTCTAGTTTATGTAAAACTTCCTGTTCTATATCATACTGATATAGTTAAATAAATGAATATGGTTCTATGTGTTTCATCGTTAAATAAGAATTTCTTAAAATTCACAATAGAATGTAAAAATGGTAGCTAGTTTCAGATTGATCGGTAGAGACTTTTTCAGAGCATCAGATGCATTTGTCTTTATGAATAAATCATAAATGTTTCCCTTAATTCTGCTCCTCCTAATTCCAGATCTTTATAATATCAGTATCGCTTTTCATGCATAAACGGGAAACCTAAGTAATGTTTTCCAACAAGGTTTAAATTTTTCTAAAACTTGCCCACTCTTTTCTACCAACATTCATTGCCTCGAACAAAAGTGCTCTAAAACTGAGCAAAATATCCACACCCTAAAACAGAGACGTTCTGCTTTATTAACCGGTAAAATTGCTTCAAATAACATGCGGCCATTTGCAATTTGTCCCCAGAGACAATCGCACCTAAGGAGCAAACCTCTAAGTCAAAATAACTGCCGCAAATTTACTATCCTCCATACGCATTTTGTAAGGAATAAGAGTCTTTCCTCTCACAAATCTTTTACTTCTTGGTTCACGTTTGACATATTACGCTAGAGCAGATGGAAGCGATGAATCGACCGGCTAAGCCACCAACTGCAGACTTGACCTGCTGTCAATGCCAAGTGGCCCCTGTTTCAACTAAAACAATAGGATGTAGGCAGAGGCTTTATCTTCGTAAACGTAAGTTTGATTAATCCAATGAACTTAGGACAGCTTTTCGATGTGGCATGCTCTGATCTCATATTTCCTTTCCGTCAGCTATCCGCCCACATGTTACGTCAAGGAGCAGTGATCGTTGCAAAAACCATAAAACGATTATATTAATGATGCACACACACACACACACACACACACACACACACACACACACACACACACACATACATACATGTGTGTATGTGTGTGTTAGTTAGGTTAAAACACAAAAACGTAATTCTTGCATAAAATTTATCATAAAGTTTATCCATAATATTAAATTTGCAGTCGTAGTCGCTCCGGTGATAGAGGCTAGAATAAAATTCAAACTTTAACGCATAAAATAGGTTTATTAAGACATTTCTTCCCTGGTTCGCCGCTTCGTTCCTGCGAGACAGAGCACAGAGATATACCTACACAAGGTTCCTCACGTGTCTGCTAAAAAAAGTTCAAGAGTTTGCGTCATTATACATTACTTACCACCTAATTTTCTAAAGCAGACCCTTCCTGTGGTCAAAATTGTTAATAGGTCAGCAAATATCAACGTCTCACTTCCATGTTTGGCAATCACTCTAACCGCAAAACTGAAAAGCTGTCTATTTTCTCACGGGACATTTTCAGCACAGAGTTCGCCCGAGGGTAAATGTAAAAATAACGAAAAGGCATCAGGGCATCAATAAAATCAGAAATTTATAGGATACGCTATACACTTAATTAAGTTAGAGGACGAGAAATACTTTTTGGGCATAACTAAACACACACATACACACATTATATATATATATATATATATATATATATATATATATATATATACACACACACAGTGGAATCTCGATCGATCGTTCTCCGAATCATCGTTTTCCCGTATATGTCGTTTATTTCACCCAGTCCCGACGATCATATTGCTTTGTTATGTTTCCGCATCTATCGTTTTCCCGCATTTATCGTTAAATTCAGTCGGTCCCTTGTAAAACGATAGATCGAGATTCCACTGTGTGTATATATATATATATATATATATATATATGTGTGTGTGTGTGTGTGTGTGTGTGTGTGTGTGTGTGTGTGTGTGTGTGTGTACGTGTACGTATGCAGTTCCCTCATGGGGAGCGATGTTTTCGGGCTCTCCCATATTTAAATGGCCACAGATATTGCTAAATGTTCGCAGTCTAATTGCCTTCCACATTGCGAGAAATATATGTAATAATATCTAAAGTGCAATAATAATCCCGCGGCTTTCATGTCTTTGTCAACTGTGGAGACCAGATATCCATCCAGAAAGTAGTCGTTTACCCCATACCTCTAAACGTTACGTAATTTTCATTGACGATGCCCATGTGTCCGTGTGGGACATACGCGTCACATCCGACAGCACTCAGCTTGTTTTCGTTCCGTTCCTACCCCATAAGGAGACGCGATTGTGGGCAGCCTTTTCGTGACTTGATACTGATTCCGTTTTTCTTTTCTTTTTCGCCCCCTCACGTGCACCTCGTAAGGTCTTCGGGTGTTTGCGCTCTCCGCCTCAGGAAGGTAGGCCGTAAAAAGGCCTGAAGGAGAAATGAAGAACTTGAGAGGAGCGGAAAGTGAACGGGAAAACCAAGCTTTTCAAAATCCCTCGCTCGAAATTCTAAAACAATACGCGTGTTTATTCTGATTCGCAACAGCTGGTATTAAAGCTTGTTGTTGTTGTTGCTTCGGAACTTGATCTGATGTTAACAGCAACATCAGATCAAGTTCCGAAGGCTACGGGCGATGAAGGCTCCTGTTTTGACTGGCACCACAAGGGTCGGAGTCCGACTTGGCCAAAGGATCAGTCCCGTAATTTTGAACCGAGTCAAGTGGCGAGATCAGAACACTTGACCCCGCACCTCCAGAGGTCATTTTGAGAACCTAGAGGACATTGCAGCCACGACAGATTTTACGTGCACCAGCCGCCATTAGTGTACACGGCAGTAGATTTGTCAGCGACGAAAAACCAGTGACTTTCAGATCACTATCCCACTGCTCTTGCCAACTGGGCCACTATTAAAGCTTAATTTAGACAAACGGAGCTATCGAGGCCACCAAAATATGAATATCTCGCTACAATGATCGAATGCCTACTCATAAGAAAAGACGGCACACTCGAGGTTATTTAATTTCAGCCGCACGTACAATTTTTGATCAAAGGTTACGTAGCTTTCTTCCCAATTCTTTGATGAGAATCACCCATTTCTGATTACATCTGAATGTTCACCCCAATCTTAGTGTCAGACTCACGCCGGACATTCTTAATTAGGACAGATGGACTAAGTTGAGTTTGATCGACAGGATCATTAATAAACTCAAAGGAGCCCACGTTGGTGGCGAGGTTTGAATGAGCCTTTTAAAATGACCATTTCTAAGTGAAATGGACACACCATTTAGAATAGTGAAGCAAAAGACAGTTAGCGCAGGAAGGGAGACGAGGTAAGAATGGGAGAACCTAGCTGACGCGTTCGACAAAAGACTGTGAATACTTAACCGCAGAAAAAGTGTCTGCCGACAAAGGATGAAAAAGGTGGCTCCCGGGAAGCGTGAACGCTACTAAACTTGGTGCGGTAGAACGTACGGGAATTTTCGAAGGGAGAGGAAATATGAACGAGACAGCACGATGCGGAGAGCATTATAGACTGGACTTTGATGAGGTATTGACGTACTGAGAGAGAGCGGGAAATCTAAGAGACTTGAGGTCTCTATTGAACCGTATTTATGAACCCTGCTCTCCCTAATCTATGTATGATGGTTCAACGGAACAAAACGACTGTATATAGTGATCTATTTAAATGGTTCATGTTAAACAAGATGTAAATAAGAGCCATTTCTTCATTTATGAATAACTCTACGAGACACTTATACATCGGATCACGACGATTCAGTTTACACTTAGGTTGGTTGTGTATCTATATCTATATAATAATCATTATACTCATTATAATACCACCATCTCAATATCTTTATCGCTAAAATATATCTGTATCTGTAATACGTATCGTCATTGTAATATCTTCATGGTAATTCCAACTGGTCTAACAACAGGTGCCCCACAATGAATAAAGGGGTTACTCTGTAGAGAAGGGAAACAGGGATAAAATTAATACAACGGAGTAAACAATTTTCACTCATGTGTGCAAAGCTTTAAAAAAAAATTTTCAGACAAAACTGATTTTTGCGAATTTAGTTTGTCACCAGAGATGCAATAAAAATAATAATTGCTGCAAATATAAACCCTGTAGCGTCGTACAATATTCACATTTCATAATCGTCAGAATCATATGGTTCATGATCATTTGAACCTAAGAACGTTGCAATTGTTCTCAAATTACAAGCAATAATATATTTAACTAGTATCACTACCCATTGATTAAGGATGGGTTTGATTTGAATACTAGCTAGCCCCGAGCAAAACGTGAACAAAATCGAGATTTTCCCCAAAGAAAGGTATTGCCTCTTGTCTAACTTAACTCCATGCAAATCCATCGTTCATTCTCAATCCTTATTTACCTATATATATATATATATATATATATATATATATATATATATATATATATTGTAACAAATATAATTTTCGTCCCCCGCTGACCCTGACCTTTCTCCCCTCGAGTACTTATAATAAACTCATCGGAATGCAGGAAAAAAGAAGAGTCCCCGACGAGACAATAAGTGTTGGTGTAAGTGTCGAAGTAGTTGGTGTTAACAATGGTAATCGAGTGTTCCCATAACTATGAAATAACTGTGTGTGTTCTTAAAATATGTGATCGTCTGTCATATATGTGTATTACGCAGGACATCTAGATATTAAATGAAGTCCATGTCCAGCCAGCCAGATGTCGTTATTTACTCGAATTTGGACATTTGTCATAGTATATATATATATTTATTTATTTATTTATATATACTACCCTTTAATTTAACTTTTGAAAGCATTTAGGTGTTGATTGAGCAAACTGTCAAAAAAAAACTTTCTTCTTGCGTGACGCAACACGTTCTCGTCTGTTTTATTCACAGGGGAGCGGGATGAACAATCCCAGTAGGTTCTCGCTCTGCTGAAGGCGTCCAGAGAGAAAGCGATAACGTCTTTGGAGAAGGGTGGACGGAGAGAGGATGGAGAAAAAAGCAGGCAAATGTTTGAACTCGGTGGGGGGAATACGCAGCGTCTTTAATGGACGCGAGGCGGAGGTTTGAATCGGATGTCCGGGAGGAAACGAGGTCTTCAATGGAATGCACCGAACAGCAAGAAACTGGTATTTGTTCGTCTTCGTTCTAAAAGAAGTGGTCTACAAAGCAACTTTTTTTCCCCTTAAAGTGTGTGCACACCGGCAAATATTTGTTCCAGTCCCATTGCCATGAAGACCTTCCTTTGCAGCAATTATGTTGAGGATGTGTATAAAGCCTCAGTTATATACACTGAGTCAAACTGAAATTGTTACACCAAATGGGGCAAGTGCGATTAGGTTGGAAATCATGGATTCGACTAAGACAGTTGGGCAGTTCAAAAGGCATGCTATTTCCATAGAAAAAGAGCACATTTATAGTACACAGTATCGTATACATAACTTTACTAGCTTGAAACATTTGGTCCTTAACTAGCAAAGAATATCGTCATATGTCCAGGGGTTAAATCATACTGTTTTCATGTAAAGTACAGAGTAAGTACTGCCCGCCATATTTGCTCAACCACTTAAAGAATTTCTGTGTCTGTGGTGGTTTGTATCTAAGCTTGTACATGATGATCTAGTCATATATGATCAGCAAAAAACCTGGATACTTCTCGCTATGCTTGCTCAACCACCTGAACAATATTTTCTACTGTTTCATTGTAGGTTGAATCTGTGCTTGAACATGGCGTTCGGTGATGTACCATTCATATTTGAAAGGGATAAAGGGCTGCTCACTATGTTTTCTCAATCACTTGAAGAATATTTTCTGCTGTCAGGGGTTGTTGTATCTGAACATGAACTGGACGATCAACAACGTTCCATTTGTATTAGATTGGGAAAAATCTGGATATCTAGATGGCAACGGTAGGACGTTCTTAACAGACAGAAATTCCTGTTAGATTTTTAGCCGAACGTAGACATGTGGTCTGAAATAAGGCGTTGGACACACCAGTACTGTTGAGGAGGGCTAGAGATGTACAAATGTACAAACAGTAAAATAAACTTAAGAACATAGTATACTTAATAGACTGCTAGTGCTTCTTACATGTCGTACTCACGTATTATATTTTTGTTAAAAAAAAACTCTAAATTTCTAAAAAAAATTGGATTAATAAAAAATTTAGATGCAAAGCATACTGCGGCCTCTCTGAAAGAGATAAATACAAAGTTCTACAATGACACGAGAAACCACAAGGTGCTGCGATTACAGTAGTAATAAATAAAATTGAAGCATCTTAAGTAAATTTGAGTGCATGTGTAAAATTGTTGCTTTAATGTTCTATACGGGCATGAATTCATTAATGAAGAATTATATTTTAAGTGCATTTAAAAAACAGGGGTATATATTTAAAAAAATGGGGAAATTTTAATGATTAGTTTTCCTTTACATTTCCATTCTGAATTCATAGTTTATTGATTTTACTTGCAACATTGAAATTCAAAAACGATATTGAGGTATAATTTCATTTTCCTTACTTGTACCATGTTTAAGAACTGCGTTTGTGTTCTACCATAGATCGCAATTCAATGACGTAGAAGTAATGTATAGAGTATTATTGAGGGGGCACTCTATTTGAATTTGATACAAACACAGTTTATACATGAAACAATGTTTATTGAATTCGTTGCACATATAGAATTTGCTTTTACAGCGTTAAGCATACGTACTACTTGTACGGAATATATATTAACATTCAATAGAAATACACTTTGCAAATACTCACAAACCAGCAGAGAGTCAAACCAGCAGTCTGCTACGTAAACTTTGGGCCCCCTAAGCACTAGCGCAGGATAGCACCTGGAGCTGCTTTCCTCGTAGTTCCCTTAACTCGCTTATCTATCAACTTTAACAACCTTTTTCAACCTCTGTATTAATGAAGCTGCTTGGTATTTATACCAAGCGCGTATGCCGAAATTAGCATATCTCAAGCAGCTTCTTTAATTCATTCACTCAAAAGTTCGATTCTTGTGAATCGAATCTTTTGTATACCTTACAAATGATATAAGGAAATTTTTATATTTAAAGAACTCAGTTTCACCTAAGAGAGAAAGATTAAAAATATCTAAGGACTAACAATTTTTAATCAACAAAGGGTTTTTAACAGGCTGAGGAATCCCCTTCTCGTTACGACTTTGCTAAGATATTACAAAATTTGTGATTTGCTTATAGGCATTCGCATAGTATGCTTTCCACCCTGAAGTATACATACATGTTCGTCTGAAAGTATTAGTCATATAAAGGCTTCTTTGTGGATAATGAGAGGCTTTCATTTTCTGCTTAATTTTAATGATCGATCATAACAAACAGAATGTAAGGTATGGGTGCACAAAGTGCGCAAACGTTTTTACCAGTATTGACAGTTACGAAAGTCAAAGTCAAGGTATATGATGATTCATTGCTCCTCTCCATTCACCTCCTCCCATTAGAAAGTCATTTGCATGGATAACCATGCCTACATACAACCCGTTTCTTTCTGAATTATCTGCCCATCCTACTGTTTTTCATGAACTAAAATAAGAACCCTTTTCCGCTCTATAAGTACCCGTGATACAGAAAGAGAGAGAGGGGAAAAAAAATAATAATGACGGTCCAGCACACTCAATTTTCGTGCCTGGTTAAGGTCACGTGAAACACGGAATGCGGTTCCGGCTGGAACACCGGAATTCGCCCAAAAACGATCCCGCAATCGTTCTGTCTTCAGGGGACCTCCAGTCGTAAACGTGGCCGTGAGTGAACGAGTCACTGCCAGAGACGTGCTCCATCTTCGGAATAGAAATGTTCGACAATTAGAACGGGAATCCACCTGTTTGTTGAACCAGTCGAGATGGCAACCTATATACAATGGAACTTCCTCTTGCAGAAACGCATCAAAATATTGCGTCTAGATCAGTGATAGGCAGACTGTGTATGACCCGTGGATCAAGTCCGGACCGCAGACAATTTCAAACTGGCCCGAGGGAGAATTTCTAAATTTTCCATAGAAACAAATGAATCTATAGGCGTGATATGCATTTGAAATATGCATACAACTAACTCGAATTATTGAAATTTTGTACGTCACACACCCATTGAACGTCATCATATTTTACCCCGTTTTATGTATGAGACGGGGCTTATAACAGGTTCAACTGTGGCGCTTGAGGCAAGTTTTATAAACGGCTCCTAGTCACATTTCTGGAGAGACTAATTAATGAACGTATCAGTATTTAGAAAATAGTCTACTTAACAGAATGATGGACAGTTTGGGAATATGTATTTAATAAAAAGAAGAGTTTTGCTTCTTTTAAAAATTAAAAAATATATAAAAAAAGGCAGAAAAGTGAAAAAAATTTATTATAATTTCTTATGTAACAAAAATTATTTACAAACCATTCATAGAGTCTCTATTTCAGCAAATTGCTTGATTGCATTGCTTATTGTTTATTGTTTTCTCTACATAGTTTTCACTATATATTGTTTTCTGTATATTTATTGTTTTCGACACCGTAAAAATATCGTATTTTTACTATGTCTCATTTTGGCGCCTATTTCAATTTGGCGCCTCAGGCGGTCGCCTCGCCGCCTTACCTATGGGACAGGCCATGTACAAGAATAAGGGTTTTTCTTCTGACGAAACTTCAAGAAATGTGTTAGAAACTCGAAGCTTCTCTGCTTGAGAATGAAACACATTCAAATGCGCTTTTTTTTCTTTTCTTTTTTTTAATCTATCTATGACTGAAGAACTACGGGTTTGGCATGGCTTTTCAAACTTAACAGATTACAGAATATGACAAAATATAACTTAAATTTTTGTTACAATAAACAAAGAAATTTAGGTATAATTATAATCGTAATATTACCGATTTTTGTAATAATACTCACGCGTGTAATTATTACCTACTCTTAAAATAAAAACTTGATCAAAATTTGCAATTTGTATACGCTTGTATGCGATTTGCAGATTGGTCATTTAAGAACAACGAATTACACATAATTTTTCCTATAAAATACAGATTAAGAAATTCAAATTGCCTTCACAAAGAAGTTTAGAGATAACAAAAGCATTAACTGAATTATGCCTGTGAAAATAATAATTGTGCTTGTAATTAAAATCAACACTTTTAAATAGGT
Source organism: Dolomedes plantarius (assembly GCA_907164885.2). NCBI lineage: Eukaryota > Metazoa > Arthropoda > Arachnida > Araneae > Dolomedidae > Dolomedes > Dolomedes plantarius. The sequence goes on from OU015500.1 coordinate 105,905,576, forward strand.
ATCGGGGTCAAATTATGCGATATGCTTCTTACGTGAGTCATTCACGGGTACAAAACGATACAAAAAGGTGTATTGTATTTACGAGCCAAGGAGTGCTGGTTACACATAATCCTCTCAAAACAATAAAATCAATATCATGGTAAACAAATTTCGGAATAATAACAAGCTTAATACATATTCAAGCTTAATACAAATGTTTTGTGAACACTTAAAGTGTCACAGATATACTTAAGCATGTTTGTTAAGATAAACATACATTCCTAAACAATAGATAATTACATTTTAAGTAGAGTGAAACATTTGTTTTGCTCGTTATTAATTTTGGATGAATGTGTGCGTGTTTTGCAAAAGATATCCAAATTTGAATCATAGAAATAGAACATTATGAGAGCCATTTACAAGCCAAGTCCACTTTTGGAAGCTTGAAAAAGATGGTGACTCACCGAAAGCCCGAATTCCCGGGAGCCCGAATTCCGAATTAACCGGAATTCACCGAAAGCCCAAATTCCGAATTAACCGGTATTCACCGAAAGCCTAAATTCCGAATTAACCGGAATTCACCGAAAGCCTAAATTCCGAATTAACCGGAATTCACCGAAAGCTCAAATTCCGAATATTAAAAAACAAAACAAATATATTTCTGAAAAAAGGTGCTTTAACGGTTAACACTAAAATTGAAGCATGTTTTATTAATATAATAAATAATACAAAAAAAAAAATAACCAACATCAGATATAAATGCTTGCAGTGTTATTTCTTTGTTATAGTCACTTTACTTTTACGTTACTTTTCAAATGTTTTTTCACTCTAGGTGGTTTATTGCCTGAATCCAATAATGCCATTTGATTCTCAGAGTTCTCATGTTGTATTTTTACTTGATTTATGAATTCGTAAATATTAACATGCGATTTTCCAACTGCACCGTTTAAGGCAAGATGCCAACCTTCAATATGATTCGTAGTGCGGGCATCGAAGTTTCTATGCTGGTTCCATACTTCTGGCGTAAAAGAGCCTGAAAATTAAAATATTTGTGATCCTTATTGTATGTAGGTATGTAAATAAGTTATACAAGTTTAGAATTACCCCAATTTATACTTATAATTATGTATATTTACCACCTGTCCACTGCAGCTGCAAATTCAGGATTCGGGCTTACGGGGATTCAGGCTTCTGGTAGGTAACCGAAAAAGATGTTACACTTTGTGCCACGCGCGCCCGCTGGTGTTTCAAAAATTGGCACGCCCGCTGAAGGGTTAAAACACTCTTTTCTACCAGTCTGAAATGTCAAGCAATACATGTTTACTTGAATATTTCAAGTATTTGCACAATATGCTGATAGAAATGTTGTTCCCACAACCACATAGATTTGACACCAATCGTGAGAATTCGCTTTTTTTTCTCTCTCGCGATATTTTTTTGCTACGGCTTCTCAATGCTCGTACATTCATCTTTTAAAATCAGTTCATAATTCAGGTTTTTTTGGGGGGAAAAGTTATGAGTCATTCTCTTTCAATCAATTTGTTAGACATACAAAACAAAACAGAAAATTATTGCAAAATCATTTCAGTCTTTCGTTCCTTGAATTTAAATGTTTTTTTCCCTCGCGTGATCCAACGTCAACTAGTCAAAATAGCGGTTACGTTCTTGTGGTATCAGTTGATAAAGCCATTACCTTACAGCAAAAAAATTATGCAAGAAAATATCAGAGTTTCCGCAGGAGGGCATGCCGCGACATAATTAATGAAAAAAAATTTCAAGAAGTCTCTCCTAACGAAACTACCGCGGGTTATTAACGTAGGATTACTTATCGTTGCTTACCTCTTTTATATGTATATACAATCTCTCTCTCTCTATGTATATATATATATATATATATATATACGTATGTCAAAATTTTGACGCATCTTGGTACTTTTCTGTTTAACTTGTCCAAGCTATAGACTGGGTTTGGCGCGCTGCCAAAATTATCACTCGCGAGGACGAACGGACGGACAGTTTTAGCATCTGAAATTTTCCTTTCCAGAGGGCCGTTATGGAGGAACGTAATCTTACGTTAAAATCTGTTCACAGAAGGGTATCGAAATCCATGTCAGAGTAACGTTAAACTAGCTCGTGTACAGAGCTCTACGCTAAAACCCGTATCGTGACGAAATTTATGATCGCAATTACAATAGGTAGAAGTTTCATTTTCCTCAATTTATTTTTCTCTCTCTCTTTCCATTTATATTATCCTTCCCTGAAAGAGTCGTATATTCCTGAAAAAAAAATTCTGTTTGAACATTAGCAAAGAAGAAGTTTCCTTTTGATACATTGAGTCTAGTTAACTAGTAGTTCGAAAGAAATAAAATTAATTCAATTCTAAAGCCTCATATATATTTGTAGTATTCTTGAAGTAAAAATACTTCAGCTTAATTTGCATTTCCTGATTACTTTGAAGCACAAAATGTCTAGGAAGAGTTGAGGAAGCTTTAAAGTTGTTTTGCAGTTGTTTTTCAGGTGTTACAGCAATTTAAACTGGTTGCCTCTAAACTTGGGCCGTAAACACACATTGATACCTAAACTCCCAAACCTCTCAACTAGACTATTTTTCCCTGTTTTCATTTTATGTGGGAATACGACAACCCACAGCTGCTCTCCTCTATTGATTCATAAGAAAACTCAATAAAGTGTTAAGTGCATTCTAAAGGCATTTTAATGATCAGCTGTTACTTATTTGTGACTTATTTATCTACAGCTGTGACTTATTTGTGACTTATTTATCTACAACTGTCTCTTATTTGTTAAAATGTTTTTGAGCCCTCCTGTAAAATTTGTAATTTTTCTGTTGAGAGATTTTGGAGTTTAGGTATCGATATATAACACTCGAGCATTCACTGTCACTGTGTCTGTGACTGAGCACATCTTTAGTTTTTTCCTTTGTTTTGGGAGATTCCCTCACGTGGTTTGGCTTGTATTTGTTTTTTGTTTTTTCAAATTCCCCCTTTTTTTGGGGGGGGGGGGGGCTAGACTTTTATATCCTGTTATTTTGTTTATCAAAAAGATTAGAATATTAAAAACAAACAATTTTATTTGTAATTTTTGGGATACCTAGAAAGAGACACAACTAATAATTTTTTTAAATAGTAGCCTCCAACTTAATTTCTTTTTTTTTTTTAAGTACACTTAATCTTTCTTACTGCTTCATTTAATTATTGCAGTATTGCATTGCTTAGGGCAACAGTTATCTTTATCATCTGATTTAACAGTTTTCTAGAATTTTTGTCTTATGCAAACGCATTAAATTCAATTGAGCCAGGATTTCAAAAGGAATGGAAATGACAACAGATTATTCATAACTGTTTTGAAAAATTTATGTACCACCGTCAAGTGACTGACATGACATCACACCATTCCCAAGTGGAAATGCAGACATTGGCTTCCAAGGAAAGAAGAGTCATTTGATAACTTCAAAAACACATGTTTTTCCCATTATAATATTTTTTTTTAAAGTGTCATTCGAGATGTTTCGGAAGAACTATTAATTATTCCTGAATATCGCCACCATTTCTACATCATTTGCGACATAGAAGCTCAAAACTGTTTCGGCCGCTCGTAAAAACCATCGATCCGTGGCAATGCCATCCCGTTGCCATTTCGTGGTAGTTTTATTTATTTGTCTCCACCCCTCTTCTTCTCTGGACTGCTATTTTGACGGCGGCCAATGACGCATGAAGCAGCAAATAATGGAACAATTCAATTTCACGCCATTTGTGTTTTCCACCTTCTTTGACCCTGCACAGAAGAGAGAGAGAGTTCAATGCAGAAACTGCATAATGGGCCATTAACAGGCACGACGACGCACCGGATACGGTGTAAAGTTCTGTAGCAGTATGGACGTACAGGTTCTTAAGGCTGCTATGTACTAACCCCATTGGATTCGCTCACCTCAATGTTAACCTATGGAGAAAATTTGTCCACGGATTGCCGACTTGGATTCAAAGATTTTTTTTTTTAAATTGTACTCCGTCATAGAGAAAAAAATTTTACATTTGTGTACATTTTTTGTTTTTTTTTAAATGCAATTAATATTTTAAAATTTAAATTATTCGGGGAAAAATCTGGTATAGTGTGTTTTAAACGCTCATAAATTCCTTCGGTGGACGAAATTTATAAAATGAATCCTGTAGCGCTTAGCAGAAGAGTTCAGGCTATCTGACAATACCAATTTTATTTGATTATCAGCATTTATGTACCTGTAAATAGTTGACAAAAATATATTTTAAATAAAAAATTTGGGGGCAGTGCTTAACCCCCCTATAGAGAGAGAGCCATTAGAATCCCTCAAAATGTCAATCCTAATAGCGCATACAGATTGGTACAGAGTTCTCTGCATCTGCCAGTGATTTATGTTCCTCTCTGTACTCTGTATATGCGTGGATCTCCTCCTCTGGCGGTCCGATACATAGCATCAAAGGAGAACCCGAGGTCCCGGGGGTCAAATGGTGACAGTGGGGGCGGGGGACACTAGATCAAGAAACATGAGGGACCTTGTGGGCTTGAATGGGGGGGTGGTTCTAAATGGGGGAATATCTGGAAGACACGTGTTCATTGGAATGGGGGTGGTTCTAAATACCGTGTCTAATGTTACCGTGACTAATGTGATGACAGGAGTCGGGGATCTGCAGGCAGAGAACTCTGTACCAATGTATATGCACCATAAGGGGAGTGGAATTCTCGAACTGTCAACTGGACTCCTCCCACCACAAGAGTCTGCAAGAAGAGGAAAAGGGAAATACGATTTTTTTCTCTTAGTACATAGCAGCCTTAAGCTGAAATACTTTCACGGTAATTTTCAAAGTCGTTTCTCATGGATATTTTTTTCCCCTTCAATATACCTTTGGCCACAGATGAGATGATTTCATTTGATCAATTAGTAGTTTGATTGATTCAGACACACATGTACATCAGAAATGAAACTGAGACTAATATTGTACAGTCGAACCCCGTTATAACGAACATCAAGGGACCAAATGTTTTGTTCACTTTATCCGGTGGTTCGCTATATCCGAACCGTTAAGAAAAATGCTAGAGTTCACAAAATGCATAACTCATTAGTTGCAATGTGTATTCAATAATGATGTAATAAAAAATGATAAAATCTATTAAAAATGATCATTAATGAATTAAATCGACTAAAATCAATTACATTAAACTGACACAATACAAATTAAATTACGTAGTATAGGAAAATGGTGGGACCAAAATTTTCGTTCGTTATATCCGTGAGTTCGTTATATACCGAGTTCGCAATAACGGTGTTCGACTGTACTGAACATATGGCATGAGTAGAAAAAATTCCAAACGTTTCAACTACCCCATATTTCGCCAGGAGTTTACTGTTGACGACTCTACTATGACCATAAAAAAATTACAAAATTGTAATTCTAGTAGTTTTACTCTTTAAATAGGGAAGGGAAGAGTTCGGTGCCCCCCCCCCCTTGATTGTGCTCCCTTAAGAGGATGCATTTGGTAGGCTGTCTGTCAAGCAGGGCTGGATAAAAAAAAAATTTTGGCACTGGCAAGCACAAATTTTAACACGCCTTTTTCCATCCTATTTATAAAGACACAAGCATAAAAAAGTCTTTTTTAGTTACATCTTTAAACACAAAGCACATTGCCCTTACACTACTTAAATACTCAAAAAACTTTGTAATTAACTCATTAAGTACGTTCTGGGAAGGCACAGATAGCGTGAATTAATAAAAAATTTTCATAAACACCTCGTTAGTTAAACATCTTTTATGAAGTTACAATTAATTTCAAAAATGAAAGTTTAACTGTTTACACAATATCTATTATTTTTATACGGACCGCTTTAGCTAAATTGACAAAAAATCTTAACTAATTGTAGCTCTTGTTTACTTATCTTAGTTATGCAGTTAAAGAAATTCTCAAAGCAATAGCTGCGTTTAGGAAGAAGTTTGGCAATTTATATAATTTTTTTTCTGATTAAGACTATTGGAATCGTATTAGGTATTAAAAAGCTGCTTTAAATATTTTAGCTTTATTTTAAGTTTTTTTCATCATTTTCACCATTTTTAAAGTGAACAAGCAAAAAAATTACAGTGAAAATTCGATCATAAAATATAAGAAATGCTATCAAAATAAAGATTTCATATTTTTCAGTATTTTGACGCCTTTACATTTAACCCTCCGTCTCGAGATAGTAAACATAACCCATTGTTAGTATATGCTCTAGTTAAGGAAAAAAGAACACCATGGATGCATTTAGTCTGTTTAGCCGGTATATTGCAAAAGATAACCGTAACGCTTCAGAAAAGAATCAACCAACCTTGGATGATTCAAAAAAGGGTTATACACTAATCACTGAATATATGCAAGTATTAATGCTACCAACACTGTTGCATTAAAAAAAATTCTTTTAAAACACTATGCTGCTTCTTCACTCTAGTATGTTTTTCTTCTGTTACTTCCAAGGCTCGCGTCTGTGTTAACCAAACACCCGTAAAGTTCCTAACTTCAAGTTCTGAAACTCGATCACAACCCTCAGTCAAAGTACAATAAGTATATTTCAAAATTAGGAGCTGCCTGCCATTTACGATCACTGCCGTGCCTTGCTCTGAATACATTGTACCTTATTCTACGCCGTTCAATAACAATCACGCAACCAACCCTTTCCCACCTGCATTTTATTGTTGCCTAGTCCCTGCGCTTTCACATTAGTTCCCCGTTTCAGATCAGATCTGCAGCGGTCATTATCAGATCACACACATCCTCCGTTATGAACTGGCTGTGCGTAAGTGAATAAACCCATAATCCCCTTTTGTTGTATAGATGATTCAGTTGAAATCATATAAATTCATCCGCATTTCAAATTACTCCATAGTGTTCGCTGCGTAGGAAGTGGTAATACTTATGAATAAGTAGCCGTTACGCACCTGTATCTTTCATTTCTGTCTTTTGTTAGTCAGAGGTTAATCCGGCTTAATCCTTATGTCTATTATTACACCAGTAAAGGATGAAATAAACCTTTTGTTGGTATTATAAATAAATGATATAACTAACATACGGACTTTTTTTTAGGGGGAAGAGGGCTAATTGCTGAATAACTCTGGTAAATAAAATATTGCCCCAAGAACCAATTTTAGCTGTTGTTATATACCCGCTTGTGATGAGTTGATATTGCAGTCTGATTTTTAATTTAACTAATGTCAATTCTATAAAGAGATAGAAATTGTGTTATCATATTTATGTGATCCATGGACAAAAATGTGCAACGAACACTTCCAGAAGAATGACGGCTGGTCACGAACTTTTGTAAAACTAGCTTAAAAAATTGTTCTTTTATCCAACTTAATGAAACTTCCTTTTGTGACACTTATGCTTACTCCATACCAACGGCGACGAAAATCATGTATCTTCGTTGTTGCGCATGCGTATTACAAACAAATTTTCACTCTCCCGGTTCGTCTCCGTCTCTAGACTGCGGTTTCAAATTGGAAAAAGTTCCAACTTTTGTCTCTGCCGCCGTGCTCGACAGCTAATCAGAATAGAAAGGGAAGATTATGCGCATGTGCAAATAAATTGCCTCTTTCTTCCGTCTCCTAGCCGTGTGAAGGCTTTTATGACAGCCACAGAGACAGGTGCCAAAATGTGGCTGTCTTTCGTTGCTGTCGCTGTTGGTGTGGAGTAAGCATAAGCTATGCCTCTAATATAAGAAATTAAATAGCCATTTGGAAATAAAATGCAACAGACAGATTTATATGGAGATTGAAAAGTTATTACCCTATTACATAAATTTGCATCAACGACTGCTCGAATCATCTGATACAAGAGGCGTGAACCGGAATCCAAAAGGTGTTTAGCATTTTTAAATTCTGAATGCAAGCGCCTGAATTAAAACATGTCGAGCAACCTCATTTAAGCAGTCAGGATAAAGTTTTCTGATTCCATTACACGGTCTGTAGAGTAATTTGTTAAAATATAAATCAAGGCGGAGGATCGGAGTATGTCTAATTTGGCTTACCAGAAGGAAATATTTTCTGAAATAAGTAAAGCTTAAATAAAAGAAGGCAAATACGTGTGTTCAGACAGAATCCTTTTAATTATGCTTACATATTGTGGGGGACATATGTAAGCATAATTAGAAGTAACACGTATGTTATGTTAACATATATGTTATGTTAACACGTATGTTATGTTAACATATTGTGGGGGATAAATTTGTTTGTCAAAGCGTTTTAAATTCTACAACATAATCGTAAAAATGGCAATTTAAGGACTAGTGGGTTTAGATAATCCTTAAGCCGAAAAGAATTTTAGGCCGAAGAGCATTTCGACCTAAACTGAAGATGGATTGGCTCTACGTGTCCGAAACTAGCGGATATTTGCGATTTATAGTAGAATTTTAGACACTGTTATAAACTGTCCCTGAGAAACCTACTGATGTCGGCTTCAGTCCTCTTCGTGTACCCATAGAGAACTATCCTATTCAGAAAGTTCCTCCTTGAGGTAACTGATTTGGTTAGGCCTCCTGAAGACGAGACCAGTCGACTGCCTCGTTATATGGTATAGTTCTTTTACTGCTACAGAATCTTGCATTTATGATGCGTTGAGCCCTAAGTACGTGATTTCGGTTTATTTTATCTGCATTCCTCCTGTTAGCAGTTATTTTTCTCTGTTGAATTATTTACTTTTAGTTATATTTGTCTGTTTTCAGTATGAGGATTTGTTGCAACTGCGCAATCTTTTATTGAAAAGTTAAAATTTTTCTACGCTAGGGTAGGTTTTCTGTTAATTTGTTCGGCTGTCTATGCCTTCTTTATATGTATCATTTCGTGTCGAATTATTTACATTGTTTGTGTTACCCATAGAGAACCTTATTGATGTCTTTGTTCCAGACTCTTAATATATGCAGGGGGAAAACCCTATTAGTAGGGATGCGACATCGATGTTGATGTTTTCAAAACATCGATGTTTCGATAAAAACATCAATGTTCTAAACATCGATTTATTGAAGCCAATTTTTTTAACATCGATGTTTTGTGCTCGATGTTTTACGTTGTTCGATGTTTTTTTTTTTTTATGAAAAAGCACCATAATTAAAAAAATTAACCACCTAGCATAATTTTCACACTCAGTAAATGTAAACTCAAAAACTCTTAAATAATTTTGCCGTATACTCTATTGGTATGAAACCAATCCTTTTGTCGTTGTTAGAGTCATGAACTTCAGAATTTTTTTTACAAAATTATTTAAGCCTCCTTGAAGTAAATTATTCTCCAACTTGTAAATAAATATGACTTGATATTTACAATAATTTTTCACATTCAACCAATTTAAACTGGAAAACATCGCGGATTTTTCTTTAAGGCTTTGGTCCTATCAATGGTTTTTATAGCAATAATTTCTTCCTCAATTTTCTGGTAAAAGTAATGAAATGTATCATGGAAATTCTGTGATATGCGCTGACTCTAACAACCTTGTTTTGGTCATTTGTGTCAGCCCAATCAAAGAGTAAAATTAAATTATCCCCCCCCCCCCCACACGACTAACCGAAGTAACATTAATGTTAGAGGTTACTAAACCAGTTTTTAAAAAAAAATGAATGTTCAAAAACATCGATGGTTTTTGGGCGATGTTTTATTAGCATCGATGTTTTAATATTGAATATCGATGTTTCAAAATAACGATGTTTTGTTGTCGATGTCGCATCCTTACCTATTAGCACTGGTTACAACTAGTAAAATTTCATACATTACATTGTAGCTTCTACTACATTAGAACATGCCTCCCGCCGGAAGATGGCCGAATGGCTGGGGAACTGGCATTCGGTACCAGAGTCTGTAGGTTCGAGTTCCACTCTTGGCATGGACGTTTGCAGCATTTTGGAATCAGCTTTAAGTGGTATACCCCGGTCTAATTAGCCCTCGAGCAGCAAAAAATTGACCGTAGCGCTCCAAACCAAACCAAACCAACTACACCAGAACATGCTTCTCAATGACTATTGCGAAATTTTCATGTGTCTCAAAAGTCACAGCGTCTACATTACACTTTCTGGCAGCTAAAGTCTTCATGTTTACCCATTTCCCACCATCGTCGTTAAATGAATAAATAAAAATTAGAAACCTGAATTTTGAATGTTATCATGATGTTGTCAATGTCACAAATACCGATGAGCCCCCGGGGTATTAAAGTTATTAGCAACTGTTTCTCCTGGGGTTTTTACGAGAAGTAAGCTCTTTTAAATAGGAAATTTTACGGAACCAATGTTCAGAAAGCTGACCACATTAATCTGGGCGTATCTCCAGAAGCAAATGTCCTTGAGGGAATTTACTCTCATTAAGGTAAAAATGTATTATTCCAGTTTTCAAGCTTCAAGCAAACAGACAAAACGTGCGTTACGTGGGAAAATCAAAATTGAGTTTTTTCCTTTTCAATTTTCTCACACTGGCAGGCGCACATTGTGTAATCTATCAGAGCTGTGCGGGGAATGACGTTGTGTGTTACTTACCTCTCATTCAGGAGCAAAAAGATAAAATTTTTACCTAAGCGCATTCTTTTAGAAAGAAAGGATTTTGCTTATTTTATTACACTCCGATCGCTCATTTCCGCTGAGACGTTCGTTCCATATTCGTGACGACTGCATTTCTTTCCACTGAATGTGAGGAAGTATTGATATCTTCCCTTGTACACAAATACACAAAAACAATACTAGAACAACTTCTCTGCAGTTAAGTAATAACTTTTAAAGAAGTCACGAGATGTTTCATTTTTCTAGTTTTTACTTCCCTATTATTGCGTTCGTAGTCGGCGTGTTATGCAAATCGATTTGACAACATTCTATTTTTTTTCTTTCTCCTTCCGGTAACACGCTCGAATATGAATCATATACAATCCCAAACAAAATACTTTGCATTTTTGTTAAGATTGCTGACATTTTCAAGTGATATCGTAAATTCGAAAAATAGTTTTCCTTGGGAAGAATAAACTTTCCAGTTAAGGGGGGGGGGGACTTCTAAAGCAAAGATCTAAATAACACACTAAAGGGATGATAATTTTGCACTCAATCTGGTAAAATTCTAACAATTTTTTTGGTTGATCCTTCTCTCTGCTGAGTCGTTCATTTCTAAAATTTACTTCTGAGATTTCCGCCAGATCGCTGATCTTTCCCGAATACTGACGAATATCAGGATAGAAACGATCGATGTCTATTATAAACTAGAAGGTAACCCGTCATTTTGACGTCATAATACTAATAATGACGTCATAATGGAAAAAGTATATGAAAGTTAAAAAATATATCGAATTATCTAAATATATTGCATTTAATCCACACCTTGTAAAAGCAAACCCTTTCATTATTTTTTATTTATTTAGTTTTTCATGCGATTGGAGTAGTAGACTGCCATCCAACCCGTCATTTTGACGTCATAATACTAATGACGTCATAATGGAAAAAGTATATGAAAGTTAAAAATATCCCGAATTATCTAACAATATTGCATTTAATCCACACCTTGTAAAAGCAAACCCTTTCATTATTTTTTATTTATTTAGGTTTTCATGCGATTGGAGTAGTAGACTGCCATCCAGTTTTTTACAGCTCACTACGCGATATGAATACTTGAGCTACTTGATTCATTCACATTCAAGTTCGTTTACTTTCAGAATTCATTGCAAAAGTAAACAGATTTTTAAAAACTGTTAAATATATAGCTAAAAGCATCCATTTTTTTTTAGTTCTGAATGTTTTATAGAAAAATAGGCTGAACAAACGTGATTTGATGGAGAAGATATTAGTTTTTAGGTAAGAAAAAATCCTGATCCACATCTGAATGTGAAATTAAGCCTAACCGGCTGTTTGTTTACTGAGGGCTTCAATTGAAAGATGAGTACTGCCCGGAATTGTTATACAGAGACAACGGCTATTATATATATAATGGAGGCCATCTAGCATTGAAGAAGCATCCAAAATCACGATAAATAGTATCTTTTCTACCAGTTTAAATGTCTGTCAGTAATTATTTCCTTGTTCCTTCAGTTATTTCTCAACGACGACGTTATTTACGCTATTGTATCAAACTTCAATTTCTTTCCATTTTCCTCTGGCTTCTCGACACATCTTGACCTGAATCGAATCTTCCGTATCTTTCCTCAAAACTTATATATATTGTTGTGTTATGTACTTGTGTATTATTTTGCCCTGTTTTACGCTAGTGCGGTTTTTAAATCCTGACTAACACTAGAAATTCACACATAAATACACTCACACACATTCTAGTGCCCTAGCCATTCGGCCATCGCCTGGCTGATAAAATGAAAAAGCATCGTAAGCAGGTATGCATACCCCTACGGAAGAAAATTTAAAATGTTAACAATTTTAAGCAGCAGCTTTTGACTAATTCGTTTTTGTCTCAAGTTGAACTATTGATAGCCGATGGGAAAGCTAATTGCGGGTAATGCAACGGTCGACCAATTAAAACTAAACGGAGTTTATATCAGGAACATGTCAAATTTAAGCTCAAATAAATGAATATTCCATTGTCGGTTTCATTTATTGATTGAAATATATAAGCAACAAACAACAGAACAGAATATATAGAATATATTAATACAGTTTCAAAAATAGCCACGGGATTCACTACAGTGTTACATTAGAGCAGTGCTCCGCAACTGCCGTGCCGTGGCACACTAGTGTGCCGCGATGTGATATTGACTGTGCCGCGGGGATTTCATCGATTATAATAATTTTAAAAAATTAACCACTGCATCAGTTAGGAATTTTTTTAAGTAAAATATTGCTCTAACTTTTTCTCTGGGTCGAAATTGTACACAAAAAAATGTTACCATATATTGTATGTATGCTCGAGCGTCATATTTCTGGATTTTAGTTAAGAAAGAATATCCACAAATTTATGACAAGACCATTGCAATTTTGCTCCCTTTTTCTACGACATACTTATGCGAACAACGTTTTTCGACACTGGTTCTAATTAAAAATGACAAACGATCATGTTTAAACGGTCTTGGCCATGAACTTCGAGTAGCTCTTCTAATATAGAGCCAAATATTAAACGTACATATGTTCATCAAAACAAGCTCAAATATATCATTAATAAATAAGTTATGTTTAAATTAACTTTGATTTATTAGGCTTAAGTAAAGACCAAAAAGCAAATTTTAATATAAAAATTTAAAGAGAATTTTTTTTTACTTGTAAACTATAATTTTATATTTTTGTTCTTGTGTTGGTGCACAATTCAAAATGATTTACAGTGGAATCTCTATCTATCGTTTTCCAAGGGACCGATTGAAATGAACGATAAATGCGGGAAAACGATAGATGCGGAAACATAACAAAGCAATATGATCGTTGGGACTGGATAAAATGAACGACACATACGGAAAAACGATAGATCCGAAAACGATCGATCGAGATTCCACTGTATATAAAACTTAAATGCTTATAATTATCTTGATACATAGAGCTGTTTTATTGTGATTTTTTATCTAATAAAAACATATACGTATTTATTGTAATTTATGTATTCGCAAGCTTTTACTTGTGGTGTGCCGCGGAATTATCGAAAAAACGTTGTTGTGCCGTGGAAGATAAAAGGTTGCGGAGCTCTGCACTAGAGGACTATAATGGAAATCATTGTATACTGATCTGTAGCTTCCATATCGGGTAGATAAAAAACGTGTGCTGTTAGGTATAAAGAGCTTAGTTCAAATTCGTCCGATTCGTTCTTCTGCGTGTTCAAAAATGTTGAAACTCTTAGAAGCATAGAATATGAAATGTTCCTGAGAGTTCGAAGGTCAAAATATAATCTAAATGCTTAACATGCAAGATTTGGTATTTTAGCAGGTTTGGAGCAACACATGTTGAATTTAAGAGGTTTAAGTCTGTGTTAATCTTTATGGTCGTGATCCGACAAATCATTATCTTGTAGAAGTAATCATAACTGTAGAACCAACTCTTATTTACATCTGGTTTATTGACACATTAAAATCTTGGATAAATAAATCATTTACAAAGGTTCGTTTCGACGGACGTTAATACACTCATGAGAGCAGGGCTCATTATTCAAAGTCCGTACGAGACCCTCTCTCTCTCTCCGTACGCGTGGCGACCTTTCAACAGTCCAAGTCTATTCTCCCCCTCGTTCGCAACCGCGTCGTTATTTATGCATTCTTCTCAACCCTTTCTCGAACCATTTCGACACTGGGGGTCGGAATGGTCGGAACAATACCGGACCTTTTCCGGTTCCGCCCTCTGCAGACCACCTATGGTGAATTTCTTTCCTGCCGACTTTTCCAAAGGAAAAGCGCGCCGCTAATGAGTTTCACAAATCATTCTAAATGACTCGCGTACTTTTACCGATTGTCGCACATCTCCAAAGATGTATATCAGTCGACACCTGTTTGCGTTTATTTTGGGCTTATTGAAGACGCTATTACTCACCTTCATCAATTCCACTTAAGAATGGGAGACGAGAGTCTGACAGTCTGTATGTTCCAGGATCAAAGAATTTAAAAATTACGGAGAAAATAAATTTCATCAATAATTTTTTTTCATTAATTAAGTCGTAGGTTTGTCATTTGTTAACGGAGAATTTTTTTTTCCAATGGCAACGTTTTCCACAGTTCTGAGCAGGGCTGTAGTTCAGGGTACCCTTTTTTTAGAAAGATTAATTAAAAGCAAATATATACAGTGTGTACCAAAAATAATAGTGGGATTCTAAATGATTATAGCTTCGGAACAAAGCATTGTAGAGAGATGAAGTGTACGTCAAATTGAAGAAAAAATTTCCAAGTTTCTTACTTGTTCAACAGACTTCGATGTGTGCTCCCTTAAGGGGGGCACTCTACCTTTAAAACTTCAAAAAAATCGATGTTTGGTTTTTGCTATATTCTGATTTTGGGGACATTTCTGAACAATATGCAAAAACCGCATAAAAAAATTCGCATTATTTCTCGATTTATGAGAGTTTATGTAAAGCTCACTCTGTTGCCATGACCATGTATATTCCAACTTTTAACTTCAGTTTTCTCAAATATGTAAATTTTTGGATTACGCGCACTGTTGCTCCCGAACTATGTGTGCTAGACACACAAAATTTTTTTTATCAGATTTGTATTTTGAGCTTCTTTACATACTAAAACCAAAAAAATAAAAATACATTTCTAAAAATAAATTTTTACACTTGAAAATGTTTTTAAAAAATTGCTAAATTTGTTTTTTTTAATTTTATGTAAATTTTTCAATTTAAACTATATTTTTTGGTTCTACATTAAACTTGAGTATATTATTAATTTAATTTGACCAAAAAATATTTTCTGTATGCATATTTCTTAATTTTATGATGCGCGAAACATCCAATGATTTTTTTCCCTTTTTAGTCATGGGTACATTTAAAAATAAAATCAAAAAATTATTTATGGATTTACAAGTGCTATTTTTGTATAAAATATAACTGAAGAATTGCAATTTTGATATAAAACAAAAAAAATTTTATATATATATATATATATATTAATATTATGGGAGTTTCAGTAGCTTGAATTTGATCACGTTTATGGTCATTTAAGTGTAGTCAAAGGTAGTGTGCCCCCCTTAACTGCCCTGCAGACGTCAAGAAGATATGCAACCTCTTCCCATTCACAGCACAGAACATCCGGTGTGATAAACGAAACAGCTTCAGTGATCCTTTATTTTAAATGGTCCAGATTTCGAACTTCACTTGTGTTTTTACATAATTCCAAAAATAGAAAATCATGGGGGTAAAGTCTAGAGACGTGGGGGCCAGGCAATCCCCCCCTTCTCGTCCGACCGATCTCCGAGGAAACGTTTCGTTGAGAAATTCCAGCACGATTGGGGCAAAATGTAGAGGAGCTCCGTCTAACTGGAAAATGGAAATCTCCAGCGCTAGTCCCGGAGTCTGTTGGAGTCTGCATGTGAGCTTCCTCACACATAAACTTGGAGTGTTTCTCTTTCACTTAACGTATGCCTCATGTCTGCAACGTGATTTGTTGCATAGCTATAACCATTTGAAACCCTACTATTATTTTAAGGGCACACTGTATAGTTTAATCGTTGTTTGCTGAGTACAAGAGATTAAAATAATTTTCAATTTGCGTTAACTGTCGTTATCCAATAAAAACAGTTTAATATCCAAGCTATATCCGCCTCTCCATTTAAAGCAGTGGTTCCAAACCCGTAGAAGTCTGCGGACCACTAAGCCAGAAATTAAACCATGTGCGGACCACCACCAACCCCCACATACTTGAGGGGGGAACCTTCTGGGGGGATAGAGTATCCCTCAGGCAAAAGGGATACAGAAGGGAAAAAGGGATTCAGATAATAAAATAATTATGTTAAACTTTTAAGAAATTTCAATTCAACACCTGATAGTCATAAGATATGGTCCGCCCATCTAGTTCAACGAACATTGCTTTCAAAATCCCCATTTATTTGGCAACTTTTTTATATGTGGTGCCGGACCACTTTCGAGGCTCTTGAGGACCACCGGTTGGGAACCACTGATTTAAAGTCTGTTTGTGCCACACTTAGGCCGTCTGCACACGGAGCAACGCAAAAGAAACTGATAACCGACTCCAATCACAAACCAGTCCGTAATGAGTCGTAACCTATGTAATTGAATGGAGCCACGCACACGGCGCAACTGATTACAAACCCGTCAACGACGCGTTGACGGGTGTAAATCCCATGACTATTTTTGAAACTGAATTAATATATTCTATCCTGGTATTTGTTACTTTTATCTTTCAATCAATATACAAAATCAATAATGGAGTCGGTATTTATTTGAACTTAAATTTGACATGTCCCTGATATAAATTCCGCTTTGGTTTAATATTTTAAAACACTGGGAAAAAAAATTCTAGAAAGGGTGCCCCGAGTTTCTAATCTTATTCCCGTGGGTGCCGCAAAAGTAAAAAGGTTGGGAATCCCTGCGTTAGAATCATAAGCTAGAAGTGAGCGTAGCGACCTAGTCCTTACTGTTCCACTGTTTTTGCCATTTAGCGGTCAACTTGCCGACAGTTTCTATTTGGCAAGATTTCTTTATTTAGAAATTCGATGGTACGTTTAAATAAAAGGAAGATTTGACGAGTTAATATCCTTACCAAATTGTGAAATTAGCCATCTTTACGAAAGCAAAAGAGGCTCTGTGCCTTGTGTATGAACGTGCCCTCCCTCCTTTCCATACAAAAGAAAAGCTTTTTCAAGGACTCCGAAAATCAGGTCAAAAGAGATTTCCTTTTTCTTCCTCTTCCCTCTGTTTCGATTTCTCCCCTGTTTTTTTTTTTTATTCAGCGCTTGTGCGTCGTGCGTTCAAGCCTCCACTGAGTGTGTCGGAGAGATTTAAGACACTCCCTACAAAAATCGCCTTCCTCTTGGACAGGCTTAGTTGCCTTTCTTTTTTTTTTTCTTCTTGTCATTGTTGGTCTGTAACAGGTTCTTCTGAACAATGTCTAAGCATCAGAGGGGAAACTGGATCTACTTTTTTCCCTTCTGATCTGATTTTTCTTTCGTTTTATCTCCCTTCCATTTGGAACTGATGTACATCAGAGCCAGATACTGCGAAGTAATATATTTTAGATTACAGTCGAACCCCGTTATAACGAACTTCAAAGGACCAAAAGTTTTGTTCGCTATATCTGAACCATTAAGAAAAATGTTAGAGTTCCCAAAATATATAACTCATTAGTTGCTATGTGTATTCAATAATGATGTATTGAAAAAATGATAAAATCAATTAAAAATGATCATTAATTGTTCACCGTTTTGACAGAGAAATAATCGGTAATCTTCTGCTGACGTGATGCCGATTTCAAAAACATTTTATGAATTTCTTTGTCCAATACATCAGTTGACTCCAACACTCTTTCTTCCACTGTTTGTGAAGACAAAAACTTATTAATAACACTCATCGCTGCTGTAGCATCTGAGATGGTGGGGATTTTGTCATTTATGCGCTCCTCTTCATCAGCAACAGATGCAGATTCTTCGATTTCAGAATGATTCATTTTATTTCTTCCACGATATCTTCATCAGTCGGATTTTCACATTAATGACTTCATCATCACATGTTTCGAACAACTGCATGTCACAATCTGAGAATGGTGAAATTTTGTGCTTTTCTATCCACATCGCGATAGGCAAGTCATCATCATCATCTTCAACATTCGTTGTATCTTCAACACTCTTAAAAAGTTTAAAAATAAAAAAAATTCAGTAGTCGACGGAAAAAAAGGTTCGTTATAACCGATTCTTAAGATTTTGGAGGCTCGCTGTAAAAGGATAAAATAGCATTAAATACAATAGGAAAACGGCGGGACCAAAATTTTCGTTCGTTATATCCAGGAGTTCGTTATATTCCGGGTTCGCTATAACGGGGTTGGACTGTATATATATATATAAGAAATAAGCATCCTCTCATTTAAAATTTAAACTCATTTTGTATTGGGTCTATGATTATATAATTTTAGGCTATAAAAAAAAAAAATACGCCGGGCTTTTTTTTTTTTGGGGGGGGGGTCAATTGCCCCTACTGCTCCCCCCTTGGAGCTGCCGTTGATGAGTACGGTGTAGCAGGAAGGTACTGGGGGCGACGAAATTCAAAAATCGAAATTTCTCAAAGTTTTTGTCGGTGATTTACGTAATTTAAAACCTGTGAAACTTCACATATTTATTTATATGTTTCGAAATTTGAAAATAAATATAGGAAATCATACAACTATTCACATTTCCGTACCTTCTGGACATTTGTAGCTTACTTTCTAGAGAATGCAATGAATTTAAAGTAACAGCATTTATAAATGCAATGATATAATTAATGTGAAAGCATACCATCTCAAATAGAATGTCTATAGGCATTCTTAAACGTTCATTTTACTTTATTTAAAATTTTCAATAATTTATAATTTATTCAATTTTCAAATACTACGTATTCAGTCTCAACAGACAGAATTCTCCAAATATTCATCAGCCCACAACGGATGAACCGTGTGTCGTCCATGATTGTGGCACAACATTTTTAGGTGTTTAGAAGAAATTATTATTATTTTCGAATGCGGAGGCACTTGTCGCTAGACATTCGCCTGTATGTACACCGCGAGACTGCTGGCCATTCATTTTGGTGGCCAGCACTACTCCGGTCCAGTAATTTTGAACCGAGTCAAGTGGCGAGACCGGTACACTTGACCCCGCATATCCAGAGGCAAATTTGGAAACTCGGAGGACATTGCAGCCACGACAGATTTTTCGTGCACCAGCCGCCATTAGTGTACACGGCGGTGGATTTTTTCAGCGACGGGCATCGAACCAGTGACGTTCAGATCACTGGCTCGCTGCCTTCGCCAACTGGGCCACCACGCTCATAGAAGAAATTATTTAAAATAAATTAATAAATAAAACAAATCAGGGAACATACGCAGTGGGACGATATTGACCGCTATATGTAAAAATAGCTATCTTCAGATTTCTCAACAGCGATGGAGGTACGTTTCTCTAAATCCATTGTCAGCCCTCTGGGAACGTAGGTTCCGTGTTATTGAGGACGCCAGCCATGTCTGTTTATTCAAGCGAGATTGGATGAGTATAATCCCTAGTTTTAGACCAGTGTTTCTTATCTTTTTTAATTGTCAACACCCTCTTGAATATGAAAATAAGCTCTCGCACACCCTAGAAAAATGTGTTTCTATTTTTTATTTAGGAAAAAACATTTATTGCAAGATAATTTTTTTATTGCAGAAAAAAAATTGATTTACGATACATACCATATTATTATATATAAAACAATACCTACATTTTTAATGGCTAAGTTGTTGTTGTTTGTTCAAAATTTTCCTTTTAAAATGAGGCTTTTTTTTTTCTCTCTCTTTTTTTTCTTCCTCTTTTTTCTTTTTTTTTTTTTTGAAAGAGCCACGCGTAAGTCATTAGATGTCTTTAAACGATTTCCGGCTTTTGTTTTGATGTACAAAAGTGATGAAAAACTCATTTCACAAAGGTAAATGGTGGCAAATTCTAAAAGTGTCTCTAATGTTGCTTTTGCCAATTCTGGATAAAGTTCTAACTGCGTACACGATAATTGTTTTAGGTCCAGTTTTTCAAATTCCATTGCAATACATGCATTAGCTCGTTTTGCGATAAGATCGTCTTTTAATAAAACGTTGTCGTTCATTCAAATTAGGTCAAACAAAAATGGATTGAGTATCCATCTATTAATTTTGCTTATGTTTCCCGTAGAAAAGTATCCATCAAATGATTCACTCAATTGGTGGTGGTGTAATTTAATTTCGAGTATAATTGTTGTTTTGTCATTTTCCAAATTATTGAATCCACAAAAGGAGAATTTGCTAATTTCTCATTTTCAACTCGAAGATAACCGGTTAGGTGGTAATTTTCATTAAAAATTTAGAACCTTCTCTTGCACCCCTAGAAATTCTCTCTCGCACCCCCAGGGGTGCCCGCAACCCCGGTTAAGAACCACTGCTTTACACAATGATGTTGAAACTCCTACAAATAAATCATTGAGGAAACTCGTGCAAACCTTTATTCACTTATTAACATAAAGTATGTGTTTGACACCATCAGCTAACTTCAGCTAACTTCAGAAAAAAATATTGTTGTTTGGATGCACCCTAAAGATTTAGACAGACTGTCAAATTTGAAATAGCACATATAGCGTTGTGTTTACGAATAATGTTACTTTTGATATAAAGCAGACAATGATTAATATTTCTATTCTAATTCAAACAATTGCAGGTGTTGATTCAATTGAGGCTGAAAACTATCAGTAAAAAAAAAAATACTATTATATGCAAATGCAACTTAAAATACAATCATAATGAGTGTGAGAACTATTATCTAAGCTCATCATGAATTAGTAATAAGAGTAGAAAATAAAAAAAAAGACGAGGAAATAAAAATGCTAATTAAAAAGCGTATTTGATGGTATGAATATGCATTACAAAATAAAAACTTGTTCTTTAATCCTCTCCATATGAATAAGGTAACACGTAGGGGTGTGTCTACACTTTTATCATTTAAGCGTATCGGTACCATGATTTGTTCCGGGATTTGGCAAGCGTAACTTTGCGTGCTTTGTATCGTATCAAAGTTAGATACACCACGGCCAGGGTCGAACAACGGGGTCGGACTTTCATGGAAACCTTAAATGAGTTGTACAGATATAGTAGTGTGTACGCTTCCCGTAGCATTACACGGAAGACACTGGGAATGATATGAAAATGTGCTGCGCTGGAAAATAAAATGATAGGATGGAAAGTTTCTTCTAGGTTAATTTCAAGGTCGTAGCATAGTTTTCTATTATGATGCATGATACGAGATGCAGTTAAGTAATACAAAGACCTAATATGTGAGAGCTGTCTTTTCCAGTTTTCAATTATACTGCAGCTGGAAAGCAATATGAATTTATATCAGTTAAAACTTAATGCGGACATATAAATGTTGATGTTGTTGCTTATGCCCCTTGACCGACAGTAACATCAGATCAAGTCCCGGAGGCTATGGGCGATGAAGGTGCTGCTCCTGTTTTGAATTAGCACCACAAGGGTCGGAGTCCGACTTGGCTAAATGACCGGTCCCGTAATTTTAAACCGAGTCAAGTGACGAGACCGGAAAATTTGACCCCGCACCTCCAGAGGTAAATTTGAGAACTTGGAGGACAGTGTAACCACATCCTATTTTATGTGCCCCGGCCACCATTTGTGAACACGGTGGTAGATTTGCAGCGATGAGCATCAAACCAAGGACGGTCAGATCACTGGCCCGCTGCTCTTGCCAACTGGACTATCGCGCCCCTGGACATATAAATAAATGTTACTTATTTCGGGTCTCCTGCGTGGCTTAGATTTATTTTCATATTTATCTTATTTCACCGAAAAAAGATTGAGATCACTTCTTATAATGGAAGTATTTATATTAACATCCCTACTCTCTGCTCTTTCGTTTTAGACGTTACCATTATTTATTGCTCGATTTTTCTCCACTTTTTTTTAATAATTTCTGGTATATATGCACGAACGTGTGTAATGTGTCGTCCAGTGGCTAAGATGTTAAGGCATCAGCCTGCCACGCCCGGTCGCAGGTTCCTTTCCCGCATAAGACTTTACTTGGGCACTCGCCACTCTTCCTGAAAAAGGAGGCCTCGTCTAGATAGGAGAGTTGCATCCACCGTCCACCGCTGGTATCATCATTTATAAGCAAAAATGCTTCTATGTTTCTGTGTTTATGTTTCCTGTATTGTCTTCATATTGTAACGTCCTCATAGTTGAAAATAAACATGCGAGAGACAGAATTGTTTAAAAACACAGCTCATATTAAAAAATCCACTTATATACAATATATACAATTGCTCAGAGACTTTTCTAGTCTGCATCCGAGAGATTTCTCTCAAACATTCACTTTCAGTGTTTAACCGAGAGATTTCGCTCAAATATTCACTAAGACTCTTTCACTCCTTGACCGAGAGATGAACCCGCACCGATCAGCACCTGGGACAGCCTTCGTCCCGATCCTTCCGCCGATCTCGTTGATTCCGGCTGCTGGCCATCACTCTCCTATCCTGTTGCCAGGCACCCCTATATATGGGTTGGTTTTGTGGCGGCTTCCCTCGCTTTCTGCGGCTATAGACGCTGGTCAAACGAACGGACATCACTTCAGCTCCCCACGGGGTCCCCTCCGTCTCGGTAGGCATTTCCCCTCCGAGCGCCAGTCAGTCGAGATGATTCTTCGGACTACCCAGGGACCAGCGCCAGCCAGTCTTCCGCTTTGTAAACTGCGTCTCGATAGACAGCAGGAAAGGGGAATCCATGACGTCGCAATATGTACACCAGACTTTGGGGGGGGGGGGGGGGTCTGAGATAGTTGTCAACTTCAGGGACTTTAGTAACAACAAACAACGCGTGTTTAATACATATGTGAATCTGAATTTGAAAGAGAATCTTCGAAAGAAGTCAATAACTTCTTTCGAAAAAATTTTATAATATTTATGATCCTTTTAGATCATAAAAGAGAGTTTACTATTTTAAAGTCCTCTATTTCCGAAATTCCTATTGTAAAGGCTAATCTCAGCATAATACCCAGTAGTTCACTCTTTTGGGGGCAACGCGCTATGTCAATTTCTTATGTTTAATTTTTTCAATTTCAAGAATTTTTTAAAGTATGAATGAATCATCTTTAAAATAGGATTCAAAATAAATATCACGATTATTTCACTTACACTGAAAACTCAAATATCTAATTTACTTTCAAGACAAATACTTCTTTTAAAAAATTTGCTGCGTTTTTCTTTCTATGTTTAAGGATAATTATGATGTCAGTTTCAGAACAGGGATTCTTATACAGACTCTAGTTGCAGAATCCCTGGTATACGCCTCAAGCTTGAAAAGGAGTTCTTAAAACCAAAGATAGAATCAGCCCAGAATAAAATCACACATTCAAAATTGTATACATGTTGTGTATTATTGAGCAAAAAATAAGACTTTCTAATTCTTTTCCTCATTTACTCGTGGTTTTTTAATACCATTTCCTGTCTCTGATACACTTTTTTAGTACTTAACAATGTAAAACCTCAATTCATCATCAGATTAGTGGGTCGTTCACTTATTTAACACTATCTGTCACTTCTTTATATGAAAATGTACGTAGGTTTCTATAGGATTAAAACATAAAAGATTTATATAATCATAAAAATCTCTTTTATATTTGCAGTATTTTCGACAACATTAAACAGACACGAAAACAAAACAAAAACACATGAATAGCCTCAGTTTTCGTTCCATTCATAACGAGCACAAGTAGTATTCATGACAGAAGGAGGAAAAAAACGTGCCTTCGTTCTCAAAGAGAGACTAAGAATCCGTCGAAACACAAACCATTCATACAATAGTTACGCATATATTTAAGAAAAAAATGACTCTTCAATTCCTCGAAAGAAGATTAATGCTTCCTCTTTTCATTTTTCCCATCATTCTGTGTCCGAGTGTTATTGTGAGAAAGGGGAAAATATTTTATTTGGGCCTAAAACGTCTGGCCCATTCAATGACAAGGAAACGAGTGGATTTCCTCAAGAAGCTTATTTTTTTTTTTTTTTTTCCTTTCCCCCAGACTTTTTGTCTCTTTTCTCCGAGGAAAGTGGGCAGAAATCTTCCTCCACTTTCACTTAGCTTCGGCCAGGTCGCTTAAGCCCACTAATTTTCTCGAAAAGCTGAATCGGATTAACTGCCATTTTATGTTCAGTTCGTGACAGCGAGCAATGGATGAAATGGATTGAAGTCATGACCGCCTGCTCGTATGAAATATGACCGAGCAAAACGAATTAGATGTGATAAGCAAGTTATCGTGACTGTGAACGAGTCGGCTTAAAGCCCACGTGCATAAATTCAAGTTTTTGCATATAATGTACACATATGACGGAATTTAGGCTAGAAAATGAGATGCGGATGCCCCAGAATTTATTTCTAACAAACTGTAGTTGTGTATTACACTACAAACACGTTCTGTACAGAAAGCCTAGAAGTTACTGACTAGGACACCATTTTCCTGCTTGGTAAGAGGACTAGCTATAAACCCTATCTGAATTAGAAACGAGGTTTTTCCCTTGCAAGGTTTGTAAAATATGAAATTATATCCACAGCATCGTAGAGGGTCAGTCCATGAATTCTCTTTATAACTGCGTAATTCCGATTCTTTTCTCCATACATTGGATTATCTAGATTTCCTGCTTAAGCAATGGATGTATGATGTTAGTCATCAAACGTTAGGCACCATTCATCAGTTGACACTTCCGTGATGAATTTTCATTTGTAGTACAAAAACGATGTTACGGATCTATACTTTAAGGGGTCAATAAATAAAAAAAGAAGTCCGTTTCGGCCTCCAAATGCTTAAACAATGGTGATGATTCTTAAAGCAGATTAAAACAGGCTGTGTACACAGTTGATTCTAATTTACCAAGGGCAGTTATCCTGAAAACATCTCTCTTCATGAAGTCTGGTGAAACTTTTGTAGTCAAAACAATTTTCGTTTAGTTGGATTTTTGCAAATTTTTCCCACAGCTAACAAATAGCTTCTAGACGAAAATTACTGACAAAAGATAGTAAAATATTTATTGGCAACGATGGAAACTTAGTTCAGTAACTATTTTAGAATTCTAATACAATTAAAATGAATATATTCTGGCAATTTCATATTACACAGTATTATATGATGTCGGTATATTGTTTCAGACAACTGTTAGGTCACATGTCTGTGGCATGAACAACTAGGTATTCATAGCCCATGGGGGACATTGACAAACAACCTTAAATCACATATTCCCCAGGGAATATTCTCAAACCTAGTAAAACAGAACTATTTTCCGAACTTACACAGGGCAAGACACTAAGGGGTTAAAAATACAAAAGTTGCAAAATTAGATTTACAGTAGCCCCCGCATACCCTGCACCCTGGGAGCCAAGTTTCACTCTTATTGTGGTTTCTTCAGCAAGGCATAGGCGATAAGTAAGCTGCATGTGAAAGAATTCCAAATGAGGATTTTCTCTTAATTTTTACTCGTGACTAACGAAATGCTGTCCACAGGGAAAGGGACTGTTGTATATCACAAATTGCGGTACAAAATTTAGAGGACATGATGAGGGGAAAAAATTCGTGGAACACGCCCTCTTGGGATGGGTCACAATTGCAAAGATATTTAGAGAAATTTCGCTCTTCGGATGACAGTGTAAATATGACAGTATGTAAATATACATAGATAGGAAACTTATGTTTTTCCCAGATTGCAAAGATATCCTCGTTATTGTTAAGTTACAAATACAAAGGGGAGGAAGGTTGTGAAGAGCAATAAAATGATGATCTATCTTAATCCTGAGCCTAATTTAACCGCTGTAGAAACTGTCCACTCTCTTCAGACTGTTCAACGTTTAGTTCTGTTACCTACTGTACCAGATGTTATATAATTTCTCTAGATTTTTTTCTGCACTTGGTGCGTTAATTTGTCTTTAGAGAATTTTTTTTAAAATCTTTTTTCAATTAAAATATTATGTAGAAAAAAAATTAGTGATCATTCTTTTATATTTTCAAAATTTTATTTATACAGGCTTCGAACATATAAATGCATATCCAACAATTAATATTATAATTAATTAATTTTAAAAAATTCAATTGCAAATAGTATCAAACATGAAATGATAGAGAATAAACTTCGAAGCCCAAACAAATTAACTTTGTTCGGGCAAATGTTTTTTTCCCCTTTTTTTACTGTCTTCATAACAATAGCTCCATTTTCTTTCAGCGTTCTTGAAATTTTGAGGAGCATTGTGATATATGCGGAATAAACGCTGTGTCTACAATACAATGTTCTATTATGTTTAGATATGGAGAAGAGTTCTATGTAAGCTTATCGCAACTAATCTAGAATTTCAAAATCTCTTGGTTTTTTTTTTTTTTATTATTATGTACATAACCATCAGAGTTCCGTTTTGCTGCAGGTGTCGGGAATTTCAAACAGCTCGGAAGTGACAGCGAACGGTCGCTTCTGGCTCGGGTGCCGGTAGATGGTTTTCTATCTCACCTACCCTCTCGCCGGCCCACGGCATATCGCAGGATTCCGAAACCGGTCTGGGACCCACGTTCCTGCTGCTCGAGGTCAGGGCCACGTGACTCAGCTCTCTCCCGGCATCGAGCACCATTCCTCGCGTTCGGACGGACAGACATTCCGCTCTGGACCAAACTTCCGGTGTTGTCGGAACCCGGTTCAGACCCTTTTTTCCAGCTGCGAGCTATTTCAAGGGCTGGGCGATCGTGCTATAAATATTGGTCATAAGCAAATGTGAATGCACGAGGCGTTAAATACTTTTAGATTGCCAAATAATTTATTAAAATATCAGATGATTATATTAGGTCCAATTAATATCCCCAAAAATTTGTTAATATACCAGCAGGTAAATACTTTGCTCTTCTGCTCGGTGTGAAAAGGAGAGTAGAACTTGCATTTTCGGGTACGCTGTAGGTACCAAAACTGCCCGGAAACGAACTCTGAATTCTGTCGATATGATACCGCATTAACCCTTTCAGGGGCAACAACCTTCCCCGTTTGCATGGTGCAGACCCCCCCCCCCCGATTTTTTTTTAACCTAGAGAATCTTGAAAATTTTTCAAATTAAAGGTTGCAGAAAGTTTTTACTTTTTTAAACTGATGGCAGATGGCTGTACTAACCATTTTTCTGCTCATTTAACTGGAATACATTGAATGCAAGGAAAAAAAAAAAAAAAGACTAAATTTAGATGTTTGCACTGTGGAAACGGCGCCCCTCAAAGGGTTAAGAAACACTTTAAGGCACACTACCTTTTAAAGTTGGAATTTCAATAACAACAAAATTGTATGCTGTCTATTTAGGTCTAGAGGAGTCAGTGGCGCACCCAGGATTTTTTCTTGGGGGGAGCCGAGATGAATGGATAAAAATATTTATAATGCATGGGGGGGCCGAGATGAACGAATAAAAATATTTATAATGCAAAATAAATATTTCTACTTCTTTGGGGGGGGGCAGGGCCCCCTGGGTGCGCCACTGAGAGAAGTACACACATGTAATTTCATAAAGATTTCAGTTAACGTTTTAATTTTGTGGGTATTACCAAAGCGGTAACACTGAGTCACATGAGCTTAGAAAATGCGAGCATTGCTGTAAAGCACGCAATAGAGTAAAAGGTTTGGTTTTAATTTTTTAAAAAGGTAGATTTGTATCTCTGTAGTAGATTTAGAGTTACCAGGGTGCCCCACGTGGAGGCCTGGGCTTCCGACAGATCGTTTGTCCAATTTAAGGTGCATTCGTTGAATTTTTTATGGGATAAACCAGCAGGAATTGAGTCAAAACTTTGGAAAGGGGCATTCGTTTACACTAACAACTCATTATCGATAAAATTTTATTTTGTTTTGAAATAAGAGTCTTTATTTTATTCATAAAGATAATTGTTTACGAAATTTGTATACGGTTTTAAAGCGCTTAACTTGATTAGTTTAAATATGCTTCATTAACCAACGAATATGGAAATAAATTATCATGGGGTCTGAAAAATTTCAATACCCTATGTCTTCAAAAAATTTTAACACAAAAATTTAACTGCCGTAAAATGACCATTAAAATCAGGAGTGTTTGGAGCCATCCTTAAGTACAATTCTGTCTCGCTCTATCATGTTTGTTAGCAGAATTTCGGTCATCCATAACAACAGATCGCTCCCCTAACCCTTCAAAGCCGATACCCAGCGGCCTGGAACACCCGTATCAACCTCTGTAGTCGCAGATTCTGGTAAAACTGCAAGGAACGCGAATAAGAGGAATCATTTATGTAAACATAGGCATACAGTGGGGCAACCAGAGTTATTTTCAAGGGAAGAGGGGTTCCCGTTTCTGAACGGGAAATTTTTGTTTTTAGCGGGAGGGGAGTGATGAAAATACGCCTTGGAACTACCTCTTTTCAAACCTTTTTTATTATTATTATTCTCCTTGGAGAGGGGAGAGGCTTCATCAATCTGTTGGGGTTCGGTTGGCTACTGAAATACTGGTTGCTGTTCAGTTGGGAGAGCTACGGTGATCTTTAGCTGCTAATGAGTTAGACAGATCAGGACCTATATAATCAATTCGCTGGGACAGAGGAAGAGGGGATAAGATTCTTCAAAACTGTGAACAGGCCCTGAGCCGCTCTCAACGCCCTTGCTTACATTTAAAAGGGTTAATTCCGAACGGGTACGTGTACATCAAGCCAGCCAAGAAACTCTAAGTTGCAAACTCTAGTATACAGCACCCGAGAATTTTCGTCTACCGTCCATACAATTAAAAAGGTAACAGGAAAAATGTATTCTCGCATGCATATATTAGAGTTGCAACACTAATACTGTGAATAATTGTTGAATTAGCCAAGACCTTATGCCCTGTGGTATCGTAGGTAGGCTATTCTCTAAGGCTTTTTAAAATTAATAAAATCGGGTCCAAGAAAGTCCTAGTTGTGAATGATAAGGCCAAAGCTTGAAAACTTAACAAAAATTTAATAACAAAGAAACAAAACAAATTAGCATTAAACTAGTCCAACCGAATGAAAGGAATTCTAACTTAAGTGCAGTTTTAACAGCACGCTCCGAGACACGGTTAGCCTCTCACAAGAACTTAAAAAACACGACCGCCTTGTCTCGCCGTTACAAGGGGGAAATCTATCGAAAATAACAGAGTCTCGCCGGTGGCGGCCGTCTTCCTAGAAATTCCTCAAAAGGCGGCTGTTTTCCAGTGCGGGGACCCGGCAGATTAGCAAGTGACAGTTCTTCTTATCGACGAATATTTCGGCCATCTTTATTGCGCTCCATTGCCAAACTCGCATTGAGCTATTGCTAAGAAAGGCAGTTTTACTAGGCGATGGGAGACTCTTCTGTTTTTCAAAACAGATATTCCCACATCCTGCCCGGGAAACCGATATGACTGGGCTTAACTTTCAGGCTGAAAATTCTGGCGGCATTTGCTGGTATCGTTTTTTTAATCCGCTTGGAATCCACACACGTGTTCAAAATGATGGGAACTGGAAAATGGCATTCCGATAAGCACGCAGCTGATGTGTTCGTGTACCCTGTGATGGTGCATATACATTGGTACAGAGTTCTCTCCCCGACTCCTGTCATCACATTAGTCACGGTAACATTAGACACGGTATTTAGAACCACCCCCATTCCCGCCTTTGATGTGGTGTCTCCCCCGACCCCGCTCGACACCATTTGATCCGCTGACCCCCCCCCCCCCCACCACCCACTCTCTTTCTTTGATGGTCCGCCAGAGGAGGCGATCCACGCATAGAGAGAGTACAGAGAGACATAAATCACTGGCAGATGCAGAGAACTCTGTACCAATCTGTATGCGCTATGAGGTTTTGGAAAAAAATAACCCCATACTTTCATGACGCCACAGCCCCATTTGCTTGCCTTCTCAGGAAACGAGGTCTGATTGCGTTCATATAGTATTATGAAAACTTGAATTTGTGAAAACACTGTTTAAATGAACTTAGAGTTAAATAATTTTCAAACAAAAGTCAGAAACAACAAGCTTTTACCCAAGGCCAGGTTCTCGAAAACTCAGTGTGAAAATTAATTCCAGGCATCTCTATGATGAATGTAGAAAATAAAATACTAATCAAAGCTCTGTAAAGTGCGCCATTAGCTTGGACCTTGACAATGTATCTTAATTACCATTAATGTGGTTTCGCAACATTTAGTTCACCTCGCTGCGTTAAAGATTAATCGAGAGAAACACGGGCAATTATCTGAATAACGTATGGTTGGAGGCAATTAAGTCTCGTCCTCTCTATTTTCTGCGATCGGACAATTGCAACCACATGACGCGGCGTATTCGACCTTGGCGTCCAGTGACCGTGCTGAACAATAGCCGTGTGTACAATTGGAAAAGATTCCAAGAGGAGTAATTGGGGGGAAAAAAGGAGACGCGTTGAAGATTTGCATACCACTGACTGAACCTATAATATAATACTACATCATCCAATCGGTGTCATCATCCAGTGTTTCACAAGTCTGATGTTGCGCTCGAAATGAGAGATTTAAACCTAACATCATCTTTTATCCTTTTAGAGGGAAAGCTGAAAATGTAATGTATAATATATTCAACTAATGAACTATCCGCTCTCTCTCTCTCTCTCTATCTCTAATATATATATATATATATATATATACATATATGTATGTGTGTGTGTGTGTGTTGAAATAGAAGAGTTAACGGGTAGGAAAACCATGTAAAGATTATACGAACTTCTAACTGTTTCATGATAACACGTCTTTTTTGACGGTGTTGACATTATCGTTAAACGATGAATTGTTTCAAAACAATCTTTAGTTTTATGATAATGGAGACTGTGTTATTAAATTACATGTTATCATTAAACAAATAATTTTTCGTATATCCTTATTTGCTTACTTGCTATAGTCTTTTGTTTCAACTTTTTTATATTATTCTTCTCACATAGGAAAGCGTTGCATTCTGCGCTTTTTTTTTGTTTTGCCCCCAAAAAAAATTTAATTTCTAATATTATTAAACGTACCTTTTTGTGACCAATAAACTGCCCTTTTTATTAATGCAATTTTTTCTTTTAATTCAGACGTGTCCAACCTGCGGCCTGCATGGGGCCTTTGACAAGTAGTAATACGGCCCCTAAAGATCCCAAACCTTTTAAGACCTATCTTCCCAGAGGCAATATCCCTCGTTTTACACTCATGACTTGTTCATGTCATCGAAGTTTTGCACTACGGTCATTTGCGAACAGCTGTTTGCAGAGATGAAACACATGAAGAGAAATATTAGATGAAAAATTTCTGATGGGCATCAAAATATTTTATGCATTAGTTTCACAAAAACAAGGTCGAATTTCCGCCCCTCAAGATCCCAAACCTTATAAGACGTATCTTCCCAGAGGAAAATATTCCTCGTTTTACACTCATGACTTGTTCATGTCATCACGGTTTATCACTACGGTCATTTGCGAACAGCTGTTTACAGAGATGAAACACATGAAGAGAAATATTAGATGAAAAATTTATGATAGGCATCCAAACATTTTATGCATTAGTTTAAAAAAAACAAGATCGAATTTTCTCCCCTCAAGATCCCAAACCTTTTAAGACCTATCTTCCCAGAGGAAAATATCCCTCGTTTTACACTCATGACTTGTTCATGTCATCGTAGTTTTGCACTACGGTCATTTGCGAACAGCTGTTTGCAGAGGTGAAACACATGAACATAAATATTAGATGAAAAATTTCGGATGAGCATCCAAACATTTTATGCATTAGTTTCACAAAAACAAGGTTGAATTTCCTCCCTAAACATCCCAAACCTTATAAGACCTATCTTCCCAGAGGAAATATCCCTCGTTTTACACTCATGACTTGTTCATGTCATCGCAGTTTTGCTCTACGGTCATTTGCGAACAGTTGTTTGCAGAGATGAAACACATGAACAGAAATATTAGATGAAAAATTTCTGATGGGCATCAAAACATTTTATGCATTAGTTTTACAAAAACAAGGTCGAATTTCCACCTCATTTTATGTTCATGTTGCCTTCTTATTTATGTTACAATAAAAAAATTTAAACTTAATGTTTATAAGTAACAAAATTTTTAACAAAACAAGTATATTTTGTATTTTACATTCGGTGCAAGACAGTTCCTCTTCTCTCATTGCGACCCAGGCAAGCCAAAAAGTTGGACAACCTTGTATTAATTCATAATTCTCTCCTTAAAGAACTCCATCTTGTGGAACTCTCATTTTTTATGAGTAGTCAGGCCTTTTCATGCGAAACTGGCCATTTAAATGGCGCATAATAAGGGACTAACAGGGTGACCAAAAGTCCCAAATTTTACAATTTTCGGGTCTCATTAAGAAGCATTCAGACTAATATAATTTAACAACATCCATATCAAAAGATGTGCATTCTCTGAGTAGGACGTTAAAGCGTAAGTTTGATACAGTGTTACAACAAGATCATGATATATATATACACTGCTGGCAACTGTAAATGCAACACCCTGAAGGAAACATGCAAATAACATGAAATGTACAACATGCATTAGCGGAGGTGAGATATGCAAATGATTAGAATTTCAGCGCAGACGCACTTCATTGCGCCTGTGGCGCCACTTCAAAGCGCTATTTAAGGCTTGGAGATTTCGACGATTTCAAGTTCGGCAATTGTGTTTTTCTTGTGGTTTTTTCAAAAAAACGATCAATTATGCCTCGTCGAAAACAGCGATCATCTTTTGATCAAGTATCCGAGTTCGACAGAGGAAGGATAGTGGCCTACCGAGATTGTGAATTATCTTTCAGGGAAATCGGTAATCGTGTTGGACGAAACCAAACAACTGTAATGCGGATATGTGATCGTTGGATGCAGGAGGGTACGACGGACCGGCGTGTTCGATCGCATCTACCTCAGCGCACCACTTCACGTGATGACAGGCAAATTGTGCGCATGGCAGTGACGGATCGCTCAGTCACATCACGAACCATAGCACAGCACATGCAGTCTGTAACGCATCATCCAGTGTCTGCGCGTACCATTCGACGCCGTTTACAGCAGAGTGGTCTGTCCGCAAGACGTCCATTGCTTTGTCTACCCTTGACGCAGAACCACAGACATCTCCGTCGCCAATGGTGCGATGACAGAAGGATGTGGACGGCAGAATGGAATGAAATTGTCTTTACTGACGAGTCACGCTTCTGTCTGCAACACCACGATGGTCGCATTCGAGTCTGGAGACACCGTGAAGAGAGGATGCTGAACAGCTGCGTTATGCACCGCCACACTGGTCCTGCACCGGGTATTATGGTATGGGGCGGTATTGGATATCACTTTCGCACACCACTAGTACGCATTGCCGGTACTTTAAACAGCCAGCGCTACATCTCCGAGGTGTTGGAGCCAGTTGTCCTTCCTTACCTTCAGGGCTTGCCCACAGCCATATTTCAACAGGATAATGCGCGACCACACGTGGCACGCATTCTCCAACGGTTCTTCGTCAATCGCCAGATTGAATTGCTTCCCTGGCCGCCTCGCTCTCCGGATCTTTCGCCGATAGAAAACACGTGGTCCATGGTTGCTCTACGATTGACCCAGATTCCATCCCCAGCTGCCACAGCAGATCAACTTTGGCAACGTGTGGAAGCTGCTTGGTCTGCTGTACCCCAAGAACTCTTCCAAAGTCTCTTTGAATCAATGCCGAAGCGTGTGGCAGCGGTGATCTCCAACAATGGCGGCTACTCTAGCTACTGATTTTTGCAGGAACCACACTTCACAGAAGTCTATAAATTTAATCATTTGATACTTGGTCATCATGTTATCTACAAAATAAATTTTGTTGTGATATCTCTTGTCTTTCTTGGTGTTGCAATTTGGGTGGCCAGCAGTGTATATATATATAAAGTCGGTGTTTCGTCGAAATATCGAAAAGAGGGTACACAATACAGATACAGGTGTGAAAGAATATAAAATGAGCCAAGAAAAAGATAAGGGTATGGTTTTTAAAAGATATGTTAAATACGATGTCTCGTTGTATTTTATCCTGCAGTTATTTGACAGATACTTGATACGTGATAGGGTGTCCTAACACGTCCTGAGATGGTTAACGAAAAATAAACGTGCTGTGAATTTGCTTGATTTATCTAACACTCGTATATATTTTTAAATATATAGTATACTGAAGTAAATCAAACACCTCATTTTATTACCATGTTTTTATTAGCTTGCTTTCTTGTTTGTTTGTGTGTGTGTTTGTTTGTCCCTTACAAATCTTGCAATCGATTTTTAACTAACTTCCCGACTAGCTAGACATTTGAAACTTTTAGAATAGCTCAGAACACGACGACAATGCATTTTTTAAATACTTTTAGCCATCTTTAAGCAGTATTGAATTCATTTTCAGTTAATTCTGTTTTGTAGACTGGTGCGGCCATCAATCGGCCGCGACGGGAACGAAAAGTTAAACGCAAGTTAACTTCCAATTAACTTCATTTTCTTTCAAGTTGATGGGATAATTCATCAAAAAAAGTTTTAAAAAGTATTTATTAATACATAGGATTGTCAAGTTTATATGATTCAACAGAAAATTTAAAAACATGGTATATAAAAAGTACTTTTTATCTTGTAATTATTAATGTTTGGCCTCAAATTGCGAGTCATCGTATAGTCACAATAACTAACATAATGAATATAAATATATATTTTACTAACTTGTTTATAATTTTACTGACTTGTATGTAATTTTACTATTATTTCATTCGACACGTATACAAAAGCGTCATGACTTTCGACTTTAGACGTGTGGATCACTCAGCCCTATGCAAATCTGTATTTATACATATTAAAATACTATACATATTATAATATTATACATATTATAGTAAATACTATACATATTATAGTATTTACTATACATATTATAGTATTTATACATATTATAATATTATTATCCAATAATTAAATTCCTAAAAAATTAAATAATTTTCAAATAGAAAAATTTATTATCGACCCCTAATAGACTCCCATCGACCCCCAATATCTTGTAATTATTGTTGTGAAATTTATATACTAGAGAGATAATGTATATAGGAACTTTGAACAGAGTATATAACTTTTCAATTCATTATTTAACACAAATGGAAGTAAGTCCTTGGTACGTGTATAATGAATAATTGTTTTTCTGTTTTTTTTTTCTTTGAGCAAGAGGAAATTGATTCTGTGAAACAAGATTTTAAATATTCTCCTTGCGTGAACAATCAGTAAATATTTTGAAGGAAACTTTTATTATTTGAAAAAAAAAAAATTCTGCTCCGAAATATTTCTAATCAACGAGCCTGTCAAATTTATCTTTCGCCGTGATTCGCATTTCGAATCAGGATATTGGCCAACAGTAATTTCCCTACGGAAAATTTTTAATTTCTAATCCTACATTGCATCTCATTTATGCATTCATAATGATTTACCGAAATATATCATTAAAAAAAATTCAATTTCACTTGTTTATTGCATAAAATTTATTTTTCTTTGGAAATGCCATGAAATAAGAATATCTTAATCACGGCATTTGAAGGTTTTTCAATTATTTTTTCCCTTGCCACCGTAATGGCTAATTTAAGACTTGAAAAAAAACGATAAAAATTGAATTCCACGATTTTTGCTCTCTCTTTCCAGAATTCAAGACAATTCCTGCTCTTTGTTTTTAGGTATGAAATACAGTCTTTGTCTTTTCATTCTCACGCCCATCTGCCGAATAACACACGTTAGCGCGTTCCAGTTTTTTGAAGGGATGGTCTATTTTAATATTATTTAGGTGAATGCATATAAGAGAGATCTCCGTAAGATAGGATATATGTCTATTTAAAAAGAGAATTCTAATTAACCTTTTCAGTTGGGGGAATCTCTAACGCCCAAGATCATTTATCCTCAGTCTACATTTAAATATTTTCTCTTGTTTAGATGCTTCCCATGGACTACTTCCTCTTATTAATGATGAAAACTTTATACAGATGTACCCTCTTAACAAAGAATAGCCAAGTACACTTCATATGACGTAATATTTGAGTAACAGACCAGCAGAGTAACTCACGGAGTGGGTCCTAAAATCAGTAGAAATAATTACAAGATAATAAGAACTTTTTATATACCATGTTTTTAAATTTTCTGTTGAATCATATAAACTTGACAATTCTATGTATTAATAAATACTTTTTAACCATTTTTTTGATGAATTATCCCATCAACTTGAAAGAAAATGAAGTTAATTGGAAGTTAACTTGCGTTTAACTTTTCGTTCCCGTTCCGGTCGATAGATGGCTGTACCAGTCTACAAAACAAAATTAACTGAAGATAACTGAAAATTAATTTAATTCTGCTTAAAGATGGCTAAAAGTATTCAAAAAATGCATTGTCATCGTGTCTAAAAGTTTCAAATGTCTAGCTAGTCGGGAAGTTAGTTAAAAATCGATTGCAAGATTTGTAAGGGACAAACACACAAACAAACAAGAAAGCAAGTTAATAAAAACATGGTAAAAAGTTGTTTTTTAATTTCACCCCCCCCCCCTCCCTTAAAAAAAGAAAGAAAAAGAAACGTGACTGTGATTGCACCACCATAGCATGCAGAAACATAGAAAACTTAGTTTATAAATTACGCTCTATACGTATGCATACAGTACGCTACTATATGCATACATGTAGTATACAACCTCTCTTTGGCTCCTCTTT
Organism: Dolomedes plantarius; assembly: GCA_907164885.2. Lineage (NCBI taxonomy): Eukaryota > Metazoa > Arthropoda > Arachnida > Araneae > Dolomedidae > Dolomedes > Dolomedes plantarius. The sequence continues at coordinate 105,942,413 of OU015500.1, forward strand.
AACACTAGGAAGACGGGAATTTTTTTTTCTTACTAAAAAGACTGAACGCCGTTATTTTGACGGTTAAAAATACAATCAAGAATTTAAAATATTTAAATTTTTTTTTCTAAAAACAGGTCAAATACTTTAAATTGTGAACTATTTCATAACAATATATAATAAATTAGTATATAGTTAGATAGATTTTTATGCAGGTATGCCGAGCTGACAACATTGTTTATCCGTAAAAATATATATGCATGGCTTGTGCAGTGCTTATTTTACGACACCAATATTTCCGGAGAGTCAATATTTCTGTTATTTGCAAAAGGGCGAAGAGACGAAAAGTAACTATCATGTTTCCGGTATTATTTTAAAGATTTCTGACTGTTCTCTATATTGCCGCCAAATTGACGGCTTACAGTCTTAGTAAGTATTCAACGCATTTTCTCCCCCTCTTCACTATCGAATGTAATTTTGTTAATGTGTGTGCACATTTCGCGTAAAATTAGAAAAAGTCATAAACTTTCAAAAGCCTGAGGTCATAAATACAGACATAGCGCTCAATAGTATGTCCGAAACCGTCAAAATGACGGCAGCCATCTTTCTAGCGTTAAGGCGACAATGAACCTTCAGATTGACAAAAATGCGTCTCCAAAACGATTTTTTTTTCTTTCAGAAAATGATTCTGCAACTCATCAGCTTTAAAATTTTTTTTTAAAAAGTATGTTGATCCGATCATTATTAACCGAGTTATAAGTATTTTTTTCAAACGTAAACAATGGAAATATTAGTCAAATTAAAACTTTAAATGCCATTTTCTCAAAACAAGTTTTCATGTCGTTTCGGAAGTTCAGAATGTACCATGCGTCATAATTTTTCTTGAATTTTCAGAAAATTTCATAAAATAATTTATATATGCTAGAATAAAGCTTAGTAATCAATTCATTATACTATTTTAAAACAACTTAAAATTTTAACAATAAAAAAAACTTTTTTGATAAAAGTTTGCATAAAATGACCTATTTTTATCGATTTCTTGTCTAGTTTTTATAAATATGACTATAAATCAAATATTGCTACTAACTTTTATTATAACTATATAAAGCTAGCTTAAGAGGGAAAATTAGATATCTGAGACAAAAATTAATGCGCAAGGAGCATTTTCAAATAGAGTAATTAACAAACTGATTTTAATTAATATCTTAATTACATTCTGATATTTTTTTTTAATTTAGAATTTCCCTCTCTAAACAACACTGTATAAGTCTACAAAATTTCATAACAATTGGTTAATAAATTTTTAAAAAAAGTTTTTCATGGTCCATTGTCGCCTTAAAGCAACAAATAGGCATATTATTCTAATGCTTTCAGCTCGTTATTACGGTGAAAAAGAGTTATCTAAACACACAAATTGAGACAACTTTGGGTTTTAGCCTGTAAATTGTTAGCATTCCCTGCGAACCTATTCCCTGTTTAGCCCCTAGACTCGTTCAATTAGCACGTGTACTGTGGGCGAGTCTGAATTCCACCGTGTTACATCACGTTCGCGTTCTCACTTGAAGAGCATTTTTTCATTCCTTTTCCATTTTTTTTATTCTTTTCGGGTTGCAGTATACCACATATGATTAAAACCTCGAATTCTTATTCAACTGGATAATAGAAGCGAAAGAGGCGTGGCTTGGGCCGCAGTTTTGACTTGGTTATAATAGCAAGATAAAAAGAACTTTCTATATATACCACGTTTTTAAATTTTCTGTTGAATCATATAAACTTGACAATTCTATGTATTAATAAATACTTATCTAAATCTTTTTTGGATGAATTATCCCATCAACTTGAAAGAAAATTATCAAATGCGTAATAAAGAGGTATCAATCGTTTTACGCATTTTGGAGTATTTTCAGACTCCAACTTCCGCTCTGTAACTATACAAATTTCGAATTACAGACTTAAGTATATTATTTGAAAGTTAAGTTTTAATTGTATGATTTAGTTTATATTTTTAAAGGCAAATAATATGCACTTTGTTGCAACACAGTCATAATAATTACAAGATAAAAAGAACTTTTTTTATACCACGTTTTTAAATTTTCTGTTGAATCATATAAACTCGACAATTCTATGTATTAATAAATACTTTTCTAAATTTTTTTTGGATGAATTATCCCATCAACTTGAAAGAAAATGAAGTTAATTGGAAGTTAACTTGCGTTTAACTTTACGTTCCCGTCCCGGGCGATAGATGGCGGCACCAGTCTACAAAACAAAATTAACTGAAAATGTATTCAATTCTGCTTAAAGATGGTTAAAAGTATCAAAAGAATACATTATCATCGTGTTCTGATCTATTCTAAAAGTTTCAAATGTCTAGCTAGTCGGGAAGTTAGTTAAAACGCGATTGTAAGATTTGAACTGGACAAACACACAAACAAATAAGAAAGCGAGATTAAAAACATGTAAAAAATGAAGCTAAATTAGTACATATGATTTGGATGCCCTTATAAGACCGGACTTATCCATTTGGCGTATGAGACAAGTTTTGAAAACGGCGCAAATTTTTGGAGAGACTAAGTCAGGGGTGTCCAACCTTTTAGCTTCCTTGGGCCACATTGAAAGAAGACGAATTGTTCTGGGCCACACAAAAGTATACTTTAACATTAAAAATAATTGATGAGTAAAAAAAAAGTATAATATACAGTTATCATATTTATTTCATTATAAATTTTATTAAAGATAATTGTAGGAATCATAAAATTAATGTGATATATGGCATTGAATTTGAGAAACTAATGCATCAATATCTGGATCAATTGAAGTGGTGGCAATTCTCAGGGAGTTCTCAAGATGTTCATCCGATATTTTGGCTCTAATTTCCCTCTGCACACTAATTTTAATAGCACACTAATTTTAATATCATTACAAATATGAAATGTTAAATCTGTAAAAACTTCACATTTTATTTTTGTAATGAAATTAATGTACAGAAATTACATACGGAATTCTGTATAGAATTAAAGATATTTCAAATGATGTACTGTCGATTTGTGGAATTAACAAAGCGGGATCTGTAATGGCCGCCTGCCATCATCGTCGCTGTGGGCTATTAATATTTTTTTTGGCTTTGAGCTCTTTTTCTGGGCCACACTAAAATTTGCTTTAGGCCGCATTTAGAGCAGGGTTGGACACCCCTGCTCTAAATAAGGAAAGTACAGTGGTACCTCGACTTACGAGTTTAATTCGTTCCATGACTTAGCTCGTAACTGGAAATACTCGTATCTCGAGTCAATTTTCCCCATTGAAATGAATGGAAATGTCATTAATTCGTTCCGGGCTCCCCCAAAACACCGCAATTTTTTGTTGCATGTTTTTAAATAAGAAAAACGTGCTTATAAACGACGAACATTGTATAAAAACGCATTCCATTAGAATGTACTGCAACAAATTTGTTTTATTAAGTGTAATGTACAACATTTACTTTGGAGATCAGACTTGAAGATGCTGATGGAAGAGGAGGAGAAAGGTTGAACTGAAAAATTAAATCTTATTCGTTGATTTTTGATCTTTTCACCCCGCTTTCCCGACTTTCGCTTTTATTACCAGCTACTCTCTTAAAGTGAACAAATCAGACACGGAAACTGGTCGATTGTTGCATCGTTCACTGTGTACTGTAATGTCCAGATTCTTCTTTCTGAGAATCCGAAGAACGTTTTCTCAGAATCCAATCTCTCGGTTTAAGACTAGATAGTAGTCTCAGAATAATATTATACAATTGTACAATAATTGTACATAAAGGTTGTAAATATTATATGCTTCTTGTGTTCTCATTTGATGAGCACGTAACACGGCATTCGCTGCTCAAACTAGTGGTGGGATATCTGAAGCTTGCTCGTACCCCGAATTTTAGCTCGTAACTCGAAGCAAAAAATCTACCGAGAGAATGCTTGTATCTCGAAATACTCGTAAGTCGAGGTACCACTGTATCAGTATCGAAAATAACCTACTTAATAACGGACATTTTAAGAAAAATATGTATTTAATAAAATCAAAGTTATTTATTAAATAAAATAAAAAATTACTGAACTTAAAAAAAGCAGATGTAAATAAATTTGAATTTATGTTATGTAAAAAAAAAAAGAATTACTAAGCCATTCTTAGAGCCTTTATTACAACAAACTGCTTGATTATTATTTAAGGGACAGTAAAAATTTAGTATTTTTTTTTCTGTTTCATTTTGGTGCCTATTTCAATTCAGCGCCTCACCTATGGGACTGGCCCTGATGCCATAACAAGGTGGCTTTCTGAACAGCGGGAACTAACGAGCAAACTTTTCTTTTTACTGAAAATTTTGTTGAATTGCTTTTAAAACTATATACTCTCTTATTTTTTAATCCTAATTTCCTCTTCTTATAGATTTAAAAAAAGAACTAGTAAATATAAATGCCGTGCGACAGTCGCGATGACGTTGACTCCAGTTTTCATCGTCTAAAGCAGGGATGGGAAAATTGCGGCCCGCTACAGATTTTTTTATGTCCTGCCAAGACAGCCAGAAAAACTGCCAAAGACAGCCAAAAACTCCAAGACAGCCAGAAAAACTTCCAATATTTCCTTTAATTTATATTTATTGATTTTTATGATACAATTTATACCTTTTCTGAAATCAAAAGTTAACTAATAAATGTAATAATTTTAAAAAGGCGGGGCCCTCCGCTAACCTCCACTTCCACAAAGCGACCCCCGAGCCAAAATAATTGCCCCCCCCCCTCCCCTGGTCTAAAGTGTTCCTTTTGTACCTGTATTTCCTAAAATCATCAGGTACGAAGACACGACTGTATATTTTTTATCATATCACTATAAGAAAAAAAAAAACCTTAACTTTTAAAGTCAATTTCAGTTTGGTGCAAAACTATCAACCATCTTCAAATTTTAATGTGACCCAAACCCTAGCTCGTTTCACTAATATCTTAGAAAAAGTTACCTCTGAACAAAATTCCATACATTGAGAATAATTAATTGATAAATCACAATCAATTTTACATGGGAGTCGATGCTGGTGGTGTCACTTATACTACGTAAAATTGGTAATCTTATGCCAATCAAACTATCCGGTGACTATAGTCATGTCATAGTCGGTGACTATATTTTGTCCGGTGTATAGAGATGTAGTAGTTAAAAATACAGCATTTTGTTAAAACCGGTTAAAAAGACTTTAGAGTGTAGCAAAAATCAAGTAGTAACTATTCTTCAAAAAGGTGAGTTACTCCTTTGAGTCAAAGTCAAGAAATGTTCTAGTTGAATCACCTATACTTCGCAAAATCGATAATCTTATGACAATCAAACTATCCGTTGACTGTATCGAAGCGTATAGAGCTGTAGTAGTTAAAAATACGGCATTTTGTTAAAACGGGTTAAAAGGACTTTAGAGTGTAGCAAAAATCAAGTAGTAACTATTCTTCAAAAAGGTGAGTTACTCCTTTGAGTCAAAGTCAAGAAATGTTCTAGTTGAATCACCTATACTTCGCAAAATCGATAATCTTATGACAATCAAACTATCCGTTGACTGTATCGAAGCGTATAGAGCTGTAGTAGTTAAAAATACGGCATTTTGTTAAAACGGGTTAAAAAGACTTTAGAGTGTAGCAAAAATCAAGTAGTAACTATTCTTCAAAAAGGTGAGTTACTCCTTTGAGTCAAAGTCAAGAAATGTTCTAGTTGAATCACCTATACTTCGCAAAATCGATAATCTTATGACAATCAAACTATCCGTTGACTGTATCGAAGCGTATAGAGCTGTAGTAGTTAAAAATACGGCATTTTGTTAAAACGGGTTAAAAAGACTTTAGAGTGTAGCAAAAATCAAGTAGTAACTATTCTTCAAAAAGGTGAGTTACTCCTTTGAGTCAAAGCCAAGAATTTCTCTAGTTGAATATTTAAAAGTTTTTCTCCTGTTGAAAAGTAGGTACGATTAACTCGTAACATGTTCTATTAGATTTTCTGAATTTTGTGGCAAGATGAATGTAATTCCCTGAATACTTTGAAATAGCTGTCCTTCCAGAGAACCTCTGGGTTCGGTAAGTTATTCCAAAAATCGGAAATGTTGAGTACTTTTCTGTGAAATGTCTCTTCTTTCAGTATCTGAGGCGGACAATTTTAATTTTAGCATGTGTTTCTCCAAGAAATTCCGTGTATCGGGCCGACATTTACAAATCTTTGCGTTATGTTGGCATCGAAAATAAGATCGAGTACTCTTGGCTGTTCCGTCACTATCATCTGGTTTTCTCATTCATGCGAACGTGACCGCTAAAGTCACGTGAATCGAACAGAGCCGGTTTTTCTCTCGGCATTTTTTTTTAAAAATATTATTCGTACTTTTTTTTCTTTTATTACCATTCCACGTTTTCCCTACCCTTTCCTCTTTCGAATTCCTGGGTCAGTGTGGAATGCCAGGTAGACGTCGCCATTCCTGAACACAGAGGGTCAGCAGGGTCCAATTGAGGGCGGGGAATCCCCGTGGCTTGTGCATCTATTGAGACGGAAGTTTCCAGTTATGAAAGAAATAAAAATTTCGAGAGATGCTGACTAATGCATCAGAATCAAAGCAATAATTTTCGTGTCACTTGACTTCTTATTCTATGTGTGCCGTGTATGAATCGCGTTTCAAGTTAAATTTCTTGTTAAACTAAGCGGATGTCGCGAAAATCTATATACATAAAACAGTTCCGTAACTGACTGACTGGCAGATAACGCACAGACCAAACCACTGGACCTAAAGGGCTGACATTTTGCATGGCGATTCTTCTTATAGTGTAGGGGTGCACTAAGAAAGATTTTTGAAAAATTCTTCTTAGATTTTTTAAAATTACCTTTTAACGCTGTTTTTGTAACATTCTTTGAAGTTTGCATTTAAAATAATAATCTGAGGGTTATAAAATTTATATCACGAGAAAGATCATAGAAATTCCTTTAAAATTAAATCTTTTTCGAATCTTTACCTCCATTTTCTGATTTTTGGTGAATTTTTAAAGATTAATTTTTAGAATTTAATTTATTAAATGCTGAACACGTGGTTTCCTTTCTTTTAGTCACAATGAGTTTTAGTCACATGAGATTTGCCATAAACAAGTGCAGAAGGTAAACAAGACATATTTTGTTGTAATTATGCAAAGCAGGTATACACCCCAAATCTGCAGTTATTTATTTTTAAAATCGTTTGACAAAATTTGCTTATTTCCTTTTTTTCTATTTTTTTGTTAAAATTTTTCAAATTAAAAAAAAAATTGCTAATAGCAAAAAAATTTTACTGGGGAGGGGGGGGGTCGAGTGATTTTTTTTTTTTTTTTTTTTTTTTAAGAAAGTGGGTCGCGGTAGAAAAAATTAGAACACCACGGTTCTAGACTATGACAATAGTCATGAAAATCAAGTAGAATAAAACAGATAAAACATCTCCATGTAAGTAGAATAATTACGTAGAACAGCAGAAAAAAAGTGAAATTTTACCTCACTAATTACGAGTTAAATTTGTAGAAATGCTCCTCGAAGCGCCATACAAAAACGATAGATTGTATGAAAATTTAGATTGCATGTTTGAAAGGGGAAAATTCGTAAGAAAAACTATTTTAGATTAAAAAACCATATAACAAACCATTAAAACTGTTTATATTTGAGTTTTAGTATATGAAGTAAAGTTGTTTGAAGCTGTTTGGGGTTAAAGGAAGACCCCCCCATCCCCAACCAAAACCCTGACTGCAACCCTATTTCAGGCTTTGCCAACTGGGCCCGGTGTCCCAGTTGGCGAAGGCAACGAGCCAGTGACCTAAACGTCTCTGGTTCGATGCTGGCCTCTGACAAATCCACCGCCGTGTACGTTAATGGCGGCTGGTGCATGTAAAATCTGGCATGGCTGCCAAGTCCTCCAAGTTCTCAAACTGACCTCTGGGGTTGCTGGGTCAAGTGTATCGGTCTCGGCACTGGTCTCGGTTCTAAATTACAGGACCGGCCTGTAGGGAGTAATGCTGGTTACCTTTGCGGTGCCCCCTTCAATGAATGGCCAGCAGTCTCGCGGTGTGAATTAGGAGCGTCCGTCTGTATTCGATGTTGACCACAATGGTCTGGTGTCTGTGAGACGTTGTTAAGTCCGGTAATTCATATTCAAGTACAATCAACCTGTTGTATTTTTGAGTTGCGTGCAGATATGACTTGCCTTGGCTTACTGCGCGGGTAATAGATGTTCTCTTGCTTTGGTACTGAGATAATGAGGATGAAACCTGGATTTGTTTAATCTACAATAGCCCCCGCATAATCAACAGCAACAACACTATTTCAGTTTAACGTAATGCGAGTAATTACGCGAGAGAAATCTGTAACCAGTTTTCGGTGGATTTCGATTAGTAAATAAATAAATATTTTTGTGTCTATTAATTTAATTTTTTTTTTTTACAGGAATGAACTTTAGAGCCACACACATTTAAGTTTTACATAAATTTGTTATATTTGATGTATCGTATTCATGGTATAAAACCTAGGAAAAAATATTTGTTAAGTAAAGTAGCACAATAATGTAACAAATGCTACATACATGACATTTTCTGTTTAAGCATAAGTCGAAATCTACGCCGCCGACCCCCTCTCCCCCCCCCCCCCCAAAAAAAAGTTGCATTACTGTATTTACCGTCGATTCCAAAAGGAAACTTTGAATCCAAGTTAAGGGCAGATACTGAGGAATTTCGCCCAGTGCCCGACTAAACTTGGCATAACGGACACCCATTGATCTCAATAAACACAAATTTCGTTTCGCGCTATCAGACAGACGATTTTTTTTTTTTAATTGGTAAAACCCGCTTGCACCCCCCACTATCTTTTATGAGGTCGACACTGATTCGCCCGTGCGAAACAGAGCATTCAAGATGAGAAACCCCTCTTCGCCAACAAATTTTAATGAACCACATCCAAGTAGTTCCTTCCCTCGGCTGTATATATATAGAACCGTTGTTTTCGTTTTCACGGCCAGCCTCAGACCACTTACGCGTTTTGTCTGTCTGCTCTCTAATGAAGCGGTAAAGTTCGGTTGTCTTTCCCCTTTCAATGAATCAGGCGATCCGTGACGGACTTCTCGAGCTGATGAAAATTTGGAATATGGGCTGTGTTTTCTTCTTTTCCCTTTAATGGTTTCCATAAAATCGTGTTTGTTTTACGCAGCTGTTTAAGAACCGTCTTTGGGTTAGGCATAATTGAATGCATTGTTCATCTGAAATATTAGTGAGATAAATACAAACAACCTGAGGTATTTTTGGGTTGCGAGCAAATATGGCTCGTCTTGGCTTACTGTGCGGGTAATAGATGTTCTTCTGCTTTGCTACTGAGATAATGAAGGTGAAACCTGAATTTGCTTTTCGAATCAGACCTTTTTTACTGTTGATAGAGCAATATAGGTTTTTGTATTCCTTAACCAAAAAGTGTTGACGACTTTTCAAACATAATCCGCGGACTTCCAGATGATAAATGAGACTTACTCTTTTAGCATCTATATTATTTAAGTTGCTAAGCCGATTTTTTGGGCAGTCCGTGAGAGAAAACTATTGCATCAATTTACTTCATTTTGGTCTTAAACTAAAGATTTTAATCTACAGATGTGTCAAATTTGGTCTCTGTAATCACAATTTTTATTAATTGGTGATAATTTACAGTTAAGAAATTGCTTTCTGCGCATGCTCAGTGACATGTTTAAATCTGGCTTTAGATGCTCACTAAGAACTAGCCCCATGAATAGATTAATTTGTTTCTGCGCTTGCTCAGTAATATGTTTTAATCTAGCTTTATATACTTACTATGCACGAGGCCGCATAACCACGTTAATTTGTTTATTCCGAGTAATCTGTCTAGCTCTCTCTCTGCCATTTTCATTTTTAATTATGTTTGTGAGATATAGAATCAAACCTGACTGAAATTATTTATTTAGCACTGTTGAGTAACCCTATTTCTTTTTATTGAGTTCAATAGTAGTTTTTTAAAGTGTATATCCCTATTCTTAATATCATTTTCGACATTTGTCAATGATGTGTTGAGTATAATTTTGTTGAGTATAATTTTTGCCGTCATGTATTGGCGGGTATCAACTAGTTAAGGTAATGTTGTGACTTTCAGATATGTAAAAATTGTTGTTGGCATTTTAATTGCACGCCTATTAGTCAGCATACATTGCAAACTATTTATAGCATCAAAGTGATACTTATCGCATTGCTGAAAATCGCTTTTATTTGCATAGTACCTTTACTGCATTCTTGTCGATCAGTTTAAATGACATATTTCTAAATATGAAAATACTAGTATTTTCAGACTCCAACTTACGCTCTGTAACTATACAAATTTCGAATTACAGACTTAAGTATATTATTTGAAAGTTAAGTTTTAATTTTATGATTTAGTTTATATTTTTAAAGGAAAATAATATGCACTTTGTTGCAACACATTCATAATAATTACAAGATAAAAATAACTTTTTATATACCATGTTTTTAAATTTTCTGTTGAATCATATAAACTTGACAATTCTATGTATTAATAAATACTTTTTTAAAATTTTTTTGATGAATTATCCCATCAACTTGAAAGAAAATGAAGTTAATTGGAAGTTAACTTGCAGTTAACTTTTCATTCCCGTTCCGGCAAATAGATGGCTGCACCAGTCTGCAAAACAAAATTAACTGAAACTAACTGAAAATTAATTCTGCTTAAATATGGCTAAAAGTGTTTAAAAAATGCATTGACATCGTGTTCTGAGCTATTCTAAAAGTTTCAAATGTCTAGCTAGTCGGGAAGTTAGTTAAAAATCGATTGCAAGATTTTTACTTGACAAACACACACAAACAAGAAAGCAAGTTAATAAAAACATGGTAAAAATGTATATCCTTCTATGTATAGGTGTTTTAAGACAGTGTAATTAGCCACTTTGGTTTGAATTGTTACATTCGAGATAAAGACACTTAAAAATTCTTGGCTATAAAAAGAAAGAAAAAAAATTAGACGAGAAGTACGAGAAAACATTAACCAAGGGTTGATGTAAAATAAAAACTATAATGTGCATTGCAAAGTTAAACTACGATCTGTGTTAACCGTCAGTAGCTGCATTCAAGGCACTCTCGATTCGTTCAGTTTGTTCACCCTGTTAATTACGAGCGACAGATATGCATCGTTTTCTCGTTACTTTACCTTAATGAAAAAAATTCAATTTCTGCAGCAGGCAGACGATAGAAATCTCGAAAGGAAGTCACCGTGCACACAGGGAAGTGATCCGAATATTTTAGCGCGAAAATCTGATTTCGGAATGAAAAAGCATTTGAATTTTTCCCACAGAAAAATCGCTTCGGCAGGAAAGAAGACGTACTTTCGCGTTTTACCAATTGGAATTTTGCTAATCCGATCCTAAACAGTTAGAAAAATTGTTCTATTTAACCGCGTTGACTTTCATTTGAACACATTTTACCTTAGCGATTAGTGTGAAAGGTCTGATTTCGTCTTTGTACTTAAAGCTGTGTTTTCAACATTGTTCACATCATGGCTCTTTTACTGCGAGGTAAGATTTTTAATGTTTTCAATGTAACCAAAAATGGTATTTCATTGGGCTTAATCGAACACCACTCTTTAAAATCTGAGTGTGGACTTTTGCAAACGTTATTAATATTTTTACCATAAATGAAAAACAATAACATGAATGGCTGTTGTCGAGGTAGTTGAATACAATCGAAGTTAATAGATTATTATTTATATTAATAAAATACTCCCTTTTTTTAAAATTAGAGTTTTGTCATTTGGCAACACACATGTTGCTGAACACCATGTTTCGATTTCTCTGTTGTGCAACGTTCAGTTCATAAGATAGGATATTCAAGCATAAAAAAAAACATTTAGTTGAAAAAAAAAAATTTAATTTTCATCAAATAATATAACGCCGTTTATCAAATGCTTACTCTTCATTTGCGTGGATATTTTTGTTTTCTGCCAATATAATTTTTTCGAGTGTATCAAATGGAAAAGAATCTAGAAAAAAGAAATTTCAGTCAAGTTTTTCCACATCGTTTCTTTTAACAGCATCTTTAAAACTTTGAAAATTAACAAACTGTTGTAGAAATGTGCAACGCAGAACTTTCCCGTACGTACTGAGCATTTTACCGTGCACTTTATATAACGCAATTTAATCCAAAGAAAGAAAAAAAAACCTCGACAATTTTATCTTCATACGCGCAGTCATAAAATATATGGCGCTATTTATAACTATGTTCATATCTATATGATCAAAGGAATATACCATCACGAAAGCGAAAAGAAAAACTATATTTTCATACGGTATTCCTGTAGAATATTTTTTAAATTTATATATTTTCTTTTCTTTTCCCGTAAAATGTACTTATTTATCTTATTTCCGAAATGTATGGCTGTATTATAAAGTAAAAAAACAATTGAACAAACTTAATTAAGATTTCTCAGATTACCATAAAAACCAAGATTTTTCGAGCCTAATTTCGCATGTCAAGTATAGTGTCTTAGCATGACTATTTATACATCTTATTAAATCCCCAGTATCCTCATTCTATTCAGTGGCGGCTCCAGGCCAGAGATTTGAGGGAGGGGGGGGGGGCAACGTCGGCTCTTAGGTTATATATATATATATATATATATATATTAGACAAAGTTGTAAGTGAAAAACCAGTGTACGCCATAAACCACTACAGCCAGAAACCAAAAACATGAAAACATAAGTGAAAATATGAATAGATAAGTGAATAATAGGTTTTTAGACAGTATCTTTTCATCAGCAGTGCCGATACTGTCTAAAAACCAATGGATTGTTTCTAATAAGTATGATCTGAGCAATAAACATACTTAGACACCGTACAATCCTTATGAAACAGAAGAAGGAATAATCAGTGGCTTTATCATAGATCGCCAAACTCGGCGCCAGACAAAGTGAAAGTTAAGTTTAGGAGACCGCAAGAAGACTGACGTCACAAACATTGCAACCATGGAGCCTATGGAATCACTTTAGCAGACTTACTTAGGATACTGTTTTATAGGACATAATAACCTAAGTTAACTTAGACATTTATTATGACTAAGAGTTATTTACTTTTTTAATTACACTAGTTTTTATTTACTTTACAGTAGTTAGTTACTTACTAACTTTAATCATTTAGTTTTGTATTACTAATTATTAGCAACAGAACATGCTATTCATTAAATCTAAAACAACCAATTATGTGCTTGGAAAGACTATCAGGGTAATAATTACGTTTTAGCACTACTAACAAATCTTTTATATGCTTATGCCTATTGTCCTTAGAACATAGCCTATTTATTCTTACTAGTTGATTAACAATAATATTATTAAATACAGATTTATGTAAGCAAGTTAAGTAACTTTGATATTTTACTATATTAAAGTCATATTCTGATCTTTTATCATAAAGATCAAAAGTAAAATTACTATGAGAATTTATTTTTATGTTTATATCCAAGAAGTTTACATTTAGTTTTTCTTGGCTACTTTGTACTAGTTCTAGATTAGGAGGGTAAAAATTTAGAGCTATATTATTATTGCTCTATTGATTCAATTTCGATTATTGCCATTATGGAAATACAAAGGTTTGCGACATAGTTTAAGACTAATGCGATCGGTGAATGCCTCTTGACCGTCAAAAGTAGTTAAACTAAGGTATTTTTTTCGAATACAGGTAACCGTATAACACGGGAGTTATGTTCCAAAAAATTGCCGTGTTATACGAATCCGTGTTATACGAAACAAAGAACTAGTACGAAAAGGGGGGTTAGGTTCCAAAAATTAAAAAAAAACATGCTACTATATTTTCATAATTAAGATCAATATCTTTATTAAAATTTTCTTAAGAAGTAATACATATTAATATGAATTAATGTTTTCTTCGTCATCACTAAGCACTATTAACGTTTTATTTTGCAAGATATTCTTATCCTCTGAGCATTTTCCTGCATTATCTTCATATCCATGCTCTACCTTTAGCAAAAAATCTGTTATTTTAGATTGATTGCTTTTAGTTAAAAGATCTTTATAAATTTCGTTGTATGGTGCTAAGCACTTATGAAGTTCTCTTTTAAACTTTGTGCTCCTCTCATTTGAAGGATCTTCATTTAAGAAATATGACTTTAACTGTTCGGCTAAGCCTAGTCCTTTCTTTATGCTTTGTAGAGTAAACGTTTTAACTTCTTTGTCTTCACCTATGCTATCATTATCCGAGTTATCTTCGATTCTAGATATCATATCTACCACACCCGCTTCATCAATTTTTTTCTTCCACTAGTAATTCTTTGATATCTTGTGCACTCATATAGTCAAAACCTTCCCCTCCTAGAGACTTAGCAATTTCTACTACTGCATCCATTCTGTTTTCTGCCGTCTCGATCAAATTTTCACTTTCAGTTGACTCCGGCCATATTTTTTTCCAGCAACCATTTAATGTCGTCGGTTTTATTTATCTGATGGATGAGTTTATTAGAGCAATGCAGTCCGAAATTGTGAAGAGTTTCCACGACTCCTTGACGTCCATAGATTCATCATCGATTTTGTTCAAAACCCATTGCAATGATCTTATGTAATTGGTTTTAAATGTAGCTATAATTCCCTGATCTAACGGTTGAAGTAAAGCAGTTGTATTTAGAGGTAAAAAAAATTATTTTGATATTTGGGTTATTTAAATCTTGCGGATGGCTAGGTACATTATCCAATATAAGTAGAACTTTAAAATCTAATTTTTTCTGTTTTAAGTAGTTTTCCACACTTGGGACAAAACAGTTTGAAAACCATTTCTTAAACAATTCTGTAGTCACCCAAGCTTATTTATTTGGTTCCCAGTATACCGGTAAATTACTCTTATTTAGGTTTTTCATTGCACGAGGATTGAGAGATTTATAAACAAGCATACTGTCCGACCACAGAACGAAGAACCACGGTTGGCATAGTGCCAAGACGATTCTATTCACCTTGTAGGTAAGGCTGCTGAGGAAGGAGGGGGAAAAGTCTCGTATTCTCTCGACATTCTTTAGAATTGGTTACTAACTGCATTTGCTTGCTTTTTCCTCGTCTGTTATTTTGATTATTATATTAAAATTAATGGATCCTTCACCCAACACAACTGCTAGGAATAAACCGTTCCGTAGTGATTGTAAACGTATAATACACAATGTAATTAAATTGTGTGATAAAGAAGCACTAGAAGGAAATGTGAAATGACCGAGATATCAATGTCCAGTGTATAAAGAATACGCAGAGAAGCAAAGGGTGAAGAAACTCCAAAATTTGAATCTCCGAGGAAACGTCAGAAAAAAAGAACCACCGAAAACGTAGCTTTAGATAATTTTGATTGCGATGTAATTCGAAGAACAATTCATGAATTTTATGCTGTCCATAAAATAGTACCAACAATTCAATAGTATCAACAATAGCTCTCATGTTGTTTCATTAGAAAATATATTATTGGAAAAGGGATGGTGTGATTGAATATTTGGTTGATCCTCTGCAAATAGATATTTCAGACACGGACAGTGATTCGGATATTTCATCAGATGAATATTAGATTTTTCATTGATTTTATTTGATAGTTTTTGATACAAAAATAAAAAAAAAAATTTTTACCGATCACTGATGTATTTTTTCTGCAGCTCTTATAAATATCACAGTGAATGTAAATATACCATTTTTTAAATTAATTTAATTTACAATAAAATGCATTTTTTAAATCTAGATTTTTAATTATCATAGAAGACTGAAATTATAAATTTGTATCTCATATTCACACTTCGATTGTTTATAAAATTATGAGAAAGATCTTAAATTCATTTTATATTTTTTATTGCTAATCACAAAAGATTGAAAATTTTGAGTTGTATATCTTGATTATTTCTGCAATATGTAAAACTGTGAATCAAATATATTATTTTTATTGCATTATATATATATATATATATATATATTTATGTTATTACAATATATCACTTAAAAATGGAATTTTTCAAACCCTCATTTTAATATGTTTTTCGGTTTTTATTTATACATTCAATCAAAAGAAAAATTCTGAAAAAGAAAGTTGGTTGAAAACATTCTTTCGCAGTTCTTAAACAAACACATCCGTAAATATCCACTCCTATAACACTCCTATTTTTTAAATAGATTTGCTTCTTTCTTTTCATTATTTTGAAAGTATTATTCACATATTCGATCAAAAATAAAGTTTTAAAAATAACTTTAAATTTGCGGACAAAAAGCAGTCTGAAATACATTCCGTATATCATAAACAAACACATCCGAAAATATGACGTTTTCCCCTATTTTCTGAGTAGACTAGCTTTTCTCGCGCATGCGTAACAGCTTCCAGGGACCTCGCTTCCGTGGTCGGACTGTAGTAGGTTTTACCATGTGATCGCCTGAAGCATTATTACTCATGCGTAATGTTACACGGTCTTTTGACACCTTGAAACCTAGCGCAACTTTTTCGTCTTTAGAAATATATGTCCTCGTGGACATTTTTTTCCACCAAAGAGCAGTCTCGTCGGCATTGAAAACCTGGTGTGTTGAATATCCACCCTCTTAAATAATTCTTTTCAATTCCATTGGATAAATTTTGGCGGCTTCTTTATCGGCTGATGCACTTTCACCTTCTATTTTTAGGTTTTGAAGTGATAAGCGTTTTCTCATACGATCAAACCAACCTTTGCTGGCTACAGAATCTGGATTAGTAGCAGTTTCTCCATTTTCCTTTAAAGTAGTCTTAAATTTTCAAGGCGTAGTGTTTAATAATATTGGTGCTCAGTGGAATCCGCTTTTTTTTTAACAGTCTTCAATCCAGATGCTAAGGTCTTTTTCCATCTGCTCAATTACTGCTGACCTAGGACGAGATGTCATGTTTAAGGACATAGAACAGGCTGCAGCAATGGAATCTCTAATTTTTTGTTCATTTTTCCTTATAGTCCGAATTGTCGCTTCATTTAAATCCAATGATTTGACGACTTATATCTTTTCGCCCTTTTTGAGCCGATCTAAAATTTGTAATTTTGTTTCCATAGAGATGAAATGTCTTTTAAGAGCCATTTTTTTTTATTTTCGCCAGACATAGCTTAGGGATACAGATTAATTCATAACAATAAAAACATTAATCATTATTTCTTTAAAAAAAAGGTCGAGTACTCCTTACCCGAAAATTTTTAATCTACGTAGCCAAAAAAGAGTCTTAAAGTGTACGTAAGTATTAATAGTTCACGAAAATTATGCAGGAAAATCTGATAGTCCGTACGCGCTCGAATACAGAATGTCAAATGAGGTATCTTTCGCACTTAAAAGTTTTATCACGTTTATTGAGCTGATGTACGGGGATTTCCCTAATTTCAAATTAGATAAAGTTCGCTTTCAATAGTTTTTATTACATTTCATGTTGTTCGAGGGTTTTACCCAATTCTCGAACCGTGTTATAGTGAATCCGTGCTATAAAACCACCGTGTTATACGGCGATTTTCCCAGTTCTCGAACCGTGTTAGAGTGAATCCGTGCTATAGAAGTGCCGTGTTATACAGGGGTTACCTGTGCTATCATTCCCCCCCCCCCCATCTTTTTTACGGAAATAGTCTTAGCAAATCCACATATCACACCTGTATTCGATCAGTTAAGCCTCTGAAATTCGAAATGGAGTTTAAAGCAGTAATGGGCAATTCAGATCTTAAAGAAAAAATATAAATATATATATATATATATGTGTGTGTGTTGAATTAGATTTACGGCTAGGGTCTACTATAGGGGTATATTAGGTCTGCGCATCACGCATTGTAACTGGGTCTTTTATCTCTAAAATTGAAAATGGTTAACAGCCATAATCCTTTGATAATAACCTAATTTGAGCAAAGACGACTGTAATATGCTTCAACTCGATCAATGTTTTATCTATAAATGATCCATCTATCGATCAGATTGAATAGCCTCTTACTTTAGTAACTAAACTTTAAGCACCTATGGCGCATTTTTTCTATCGTTTGTAAGTCTCAGAGTTGCATTAAATCAAAACATAAATTATGAACTTGGTGACGTATAATAGGTTCTTAAGATGGGGGCATTTGAAGACGAACTTGGAAAGCCTATAAATGTGTGGGTAATTTCTGTTTTATAAAGTACAATATCCTGTTGTTCCTGTACATGAATAGGCTGTAGGTATGTTTACTTTGACCAGTATTGGATATTTATATTCTCATAACCTGTCGGAAAGCCAAATTTGAAATTATTTACAAAATCAAAACTTTCCCCACATCCCATTACAAAAAAAAAAAAAAATGTTTTTACGAGTATAATGCTAACTAATGAGCAACTTAGATTACGCAGAAAACTAACGTAGGATTTATAATCAAACTTTTAAAAAAAATTTCGAAACATCAAAGTTCCTAACACAAGTATAAGCCCGTCTGCACACGGAGCGACTCAAAAGGAACTGATAACTGACTCAAATCATAAACCAGTCCGTGATGAGTCGCAACCTATGTAATTGAATGGAGCCACGCACACGGCGTAACTGTTTACAAACCCGTCGGACTTGTAAACAGTTGCACCGTGTGCGTGGCTCCATTCAATTACACAGGTTGCGACTCATCACGGACTGGTTTATGATTTGAGTCAGTTATCAGTTCCTTTTGAGTCGCTCCGTGTGCAGACGGCCTAAATCTTTTAGCATGAAGGTATCAAACTTTTAGTTTGCGATCTTGCCAGATTTAGAGCCATTACTAACCTATTTCAGTTAGCTTAGCTAGAGTTTATTTTAACCAACATCAGCGAAAAAAAACAAACAGAAAAAATGTTATTCCACAAATTCAATCTCCCATAAATAATAATAATATTTTGATGACAGCAGGAAACACCTGCCTCAACTCCTTTCCACTCTTCCTCGTTTTATTTATTTAGCCGTTCGCAGATGATATGGCCCGGAAAATGTGCAGATGCTTATCAGAATTTAAATCCTTTTCGTGTAAATACAAATTTCCCTGCGATGTAGATCTTAGACTAACTCCCGATTTAAATTGTGATTGGGGTGGAACGGCTAGCGTACTACGCTCGAACGACTCTCACGGGCGTGTGGTGTTAATCCCTCCGTTCTGCGTCGTGTTACAGCCACTTGGAATGGAAAGTGAAAATTTTGAGCTGTTCTTATCTAGGAAAGGATAAAGGATATAAATAAATAAATAAGTAATCAGAGATAAAGAGAGAGAGAGAGGAAGAAAAGATTACGACGTTTGAACATATGTTATTAATTAAGGAAGTGATATCGAGCTCATTAAGCATATCTTACATGCGGTAATCCCGTGATCTCTAATACAGATTTCCGATGATGGAATATTTTCCTCATAATAAATAGTAGTATTTATATGCCAGAGGGGAGTTGACTCAAATATTTCCATTTGTAAGTACTACAAAGCACAACGCTTTATTTCAGAAAAAAATTAAAAATTGAAAAGTTGGATGAGTTTACAACCTAATTTCGAATTCATCGTTTCACGCTGATGTCCCTCCGTTAATTTTTACCGTGTTTTTATTAACTCGCTTTCTTGTTTGTTTGTGTGTTTGTGTGTTTGTCCCTTACAAATCTTGCAATCGATTTTTAACTAACTTCCCGATTAGCTAGACATTTGAAACTTCTATAATAGCTCAGAACACGATGACAATGCATTATTTTAATACTTTTAGCCATCTTTAAGCAGAATGGAATTCTTTTTCGGTAAATTTTGTTCTGTAGACTGGTGCAGCCATCCATCGGCCGGGACGGGAACAAAAATTTAAACGCAAGTTAACTTCCAATTAACTTCATTTTCTTTCAAGTTGATGGTATAATTCATCAAAAAAAATTTAAAAAGTATTAATACATAGAATTGTCAAGTTTATATGATTCAACAGAAATTTTAAAAACATGGTATATAAAAAGTTCTTTTTATCTTGTAATTATTTTTTCATAACCCTTAATTTCATGCATAAAAAAATGGCGTCATCACGATACCTTTTTCTTATAATACGAATATTTCGGAACCTACTAATGAATGCTGTAGTCGATTACAAAATTTCGTCACTATGGCGTCATATTCGAATGGCGAAATTTTTACAAGCCCCAACTCGAAATCCATATTGCGTGATAAAAAATTTTTGAAATAGATTCGAAGTTGTTTTCCTGGAAACAGACTCTTAATTGCTGAGAGGTCTGTTTTTCAGGGGTTTGAAAAGTCCTTCGCCCTACGGTCCAAGGGTTATGAAAATACTCATCTCTTGGCATCCATTTTTATTTTGAACATATCCGACCCGGTAGCATGCATAAAATTATGCCAGTGTTGCGAAACTTAAATAGCTTTCGAATTATAGAATAGCACGAAACTGGTAAAAGAAAAATGGCTCCTCCATCTGACTGATGATGGCCGAATGGTAACGAATGCCAGCGCCCTAGTCTGTGGTATCGAGTCTCACTCTTAGCTTGGATGTTTGTGGCCGTTCGGAATCGGCTTTAAGCTTTAGGTCCCAGTCTCAGTAGCCCTCGTGTAGCAAAACAATGACCGTGGTGGCGCTCTCAACCAAACCAAACCTCTACCAGACAAAAATCAAGTTACCACTTTGATGGAGATTAGATGGTACGATATCAGTTACATTATGTGAAATGAAAAAATATTTCAACATAATAAACTTGTAAGCAATATCTCTCACAAAAACTCGGGCAGGCTAGAGATGTTTAGAGGGAAATGTTTTATCTTGTTTTGTTTTCTGTGAGGCAGTGTGGGGGGGGGGGGGGGATTTTATTGTTTCAAACATTTTTTAGCCATAATTTTGCTGCACAATGCATTAGGCAGTCTGCACACGGGGCAACTCAAAAGAAACTGATAACTGACTCCAATCACAAACCAGACCGTGATGAGTCGTAACCTATGTAATTGAATGGAGCCACGCACACGGCGCAACTGGTTACAAACCCGTCAACGACGCGTTGTAACCTGGTTTGTGATTGGAGTCAGTTATCAGTTTCTTTTGAGTTGCTCCGTGTGCAGACGGCCTTAACATTTGATTAGGACAGTTGAAATTCTACGATCGATTCTGTATTCAACCCATTTCTTGCAGTTGTAATTAGAAGTAACGGCCGAAAGGATTAAGCCCTTTAACAACGTTTTAAGACCCCCTTCCTCTCACCAGAAATATAAAATACATAAGTCAGAAAACTTAAAATTATACTTAAAATTAGTTTAAGTAATATGGTAGCAATAACTAGCTAACTGTAGCTAACACAGTATAATTAGTCAGCCTATAATAATTATTAGTTTAACTAACTAGAATTATAACTCGCGTTTAGCAATGCAAACACTGATTAACTTTAACTGAATTCTCTTCTTTTGAGAAATTTTTAACAGCGAGGGAGATTTCCCTTCTTAAGTTGATCTTTAAATTGTTCACAAGCATTTGTTAATTAAATCTGTTTATTTTTAAACGTAGCTGATATTTTTGATAAAAAAAACCTTAAATGAAGTTCTTGATGTGCATAATCCTTAAAACAATATGTTTATCATAGGGAATAGTGTTGTTTATAAAGCCTATAAGCTCTCTAATTGCAAGCCACCTCTGTATGTTCCACAATTTTTTATCAATTTTTTAATCTTATTTAATTGAATTTATGTGGCGACGTTTGCATGGTAAGACCAGGGCCTTTTTATCGCATGGGCAAATCGGGACTTTGCCCAGGGCCCCCTGATGCTAGGGGCCCCCAAAACCCCCTTAGTGTATGTACCTAGTACTTCTAATAGTATGTATAGCCCATGGATAGTTCTTTTTTTTATAAATGTTCGTAAGGGGGGGGGGGGCTCGAATAGCATCTGCCCAGGGGCCCCCAGCGTTCATAATCGGGCCCTGAGTAAGACAAATTTATTTTCAGCAATTGTAAACGAAATTTTACAATTTCATGCCTGCTGTGTAAATTGATCTCTATTATTTCATTATTTTTTATATATGTTTCAATTTATTAGTGCGAATTAAATGTAGTAAAAATAAAAGTCCACCAGGATCAAATATTCTTTTCGCGTCAGCATTTAAGCTTGGCAATAACTGCGCCAACTTTTAAGCTTGGCGGTTTTTGTCTGGTAACCAGCTAACGGAAAAGTACCGAATTGGGTATTATTTAATGTAAAACAACGCGTATAGCAATTGGTTTCATTACTTTCATATCATTTAACACTGATATAAAAATCAATTTAAAATTTTTATTACGATTGATTAAAAAAATAACAAAGGGCAAAGGCCAACATTTGCGCTATGCCGACAAGTCTCAGATTCACTAGACTACTCTATCAAGTAAAAATAATTAAGGCAAACAAAAAAAAAATACTTAAGATTTTCGAGTATCATCACATAGCTTAAAAGTATAAAATCCTCTCATTATTTCGAACCCCGTGTCTAATCCAATTATATTAACTCTAAAATTCAAATTTTTATTCACCAGATTTTTCCGTCCCCGTATCTTATAGCTGAAACGTCACTTCCTTCCAAATTGCACGACGCGTTCTCTCAACTTCCTTTCCTAAAATATTCAGCGGTTTGGTTTCCAACCAATTTTCAGTTTCATTTTTGCTGCTGATTAGATGCTAAGATAACTGGAGTCAGGATAACGACCTTAAAAAAATTTAGGGTTTTTCAAGATGCGAGTTCAGATATGCATGCTTTGAAGATATTCTTTAACACATTCGCAAACGCTGACGTGAATATACGTCATTTATGATCGTCCTTCTGATGTTGACGTAAATTTACATCTTTTCATAGGCTTTTTTTTTTTTTTTTGGGGGGGGGGGGGGGGGGGGTTGTCGCTTAAATATATTTAATGGTTTTGAGCATATTGTTTCTTGGGAATGAAAAAATTTTCATGCAAAAGGAGAAAGGGGAAATAATTTTATAATATCGAGTTTGCAATACATTTAATATCATACACAGTTGGTCAATGGTTGTAAGTTGATCAATAATTTGTTGCGGTTAGTGCGTGGGTGGGTGTGTGGGTGGGTGGGGTACAAATCTTGCAATCGATTTTTAATTAACTTCCCGACTAACTAGACATTTGAAACTTTTAGAATAGCTCAGAACACGATGACAATGCATTATTTTAATACTTTTAGCCATCTTTAAGCAGTATTGAATTAATTTTCAGTTATTTTTGCTTTGTAGACTGGTGCAGCCCTCTATCGGAAGGGACGGGAACGAAAAGTTAAACGCAAGTTAACTTCCAACGCAAGTTAACTTCATTTTCTTTCAAGTTGATGGGATAATTCATCAAAAATTTTTTAAGTATTTATTAATACATAGAATTGTCAAGTTTATATGATTCAACAGAAAATTTAAAAACATGGTATATAAAAAGTTCTTTTTATCTTGTAATTATTATCCTTGTCTCAATGAAGTCTGCGGCAACCAGCATTTGAATTTCTTTATTTAAAGGTAACTGCTATTTTAGTAATTTGCTTTTTGTGAGGACTTTATTTTAATCTGATTTTACGAATCTTTCCGTACAAAGCTTGGAAAACATTTCCTTGGGATAACTTTCTTCCCAAAATATCCCGAGAAGCAAAACCCTGTATTAATATCAGACTTTGGGAATGTCGTAATGAAATGGGAAAATTGGGATAAGGGTCTCTTGAAGAAATGGGTCCCTTGAGGAAATTGGGATAAGGAACTTCCTCAGTCTCACGGCTCAGAACCTAAAATAGGTAGTATTAGACCCGTTGCGATAGGCGGAATGTTTTCGGGAGGTTACGGTAAAATTCTGAGAAGTGAATAGCATATCAATTCTGCTGAAAATTTCCCACCACTAGTGACCAGTATTTGACAAGTAAAGTCAAATTTAAAAAAAAAAAAAACCTCAATGGGTGCAGGGAAGACTCCAGTTCATGTCTTTAAGGCAGATGTGTACTAACCCTATTGGATTCGCTCACCTTAATGCCAATGTCCCTATGGAGAAAATGTGTCTACTATTTATAGCCACATAAATACTGATAATCCAATAAAAATGGTATTTTCAGATAGCCTGAACTTTTCTTCGCCTTCCAAAAGAATTCATTTTAGAAATTTCGTCCACCAAAGGAATTTAGGTGCGTTTAAAACACACTTTTCAGGGTTTTTTTCCTGAATAATTAAAATTTTTAAATATTATTTGCATATGAAAAAAGAACGAAAAATACCAAGGTGTAAAATATCTTTTTCTATTATGGAGTACAATTTGGAAAAAAAAATCTTTAAATCCAAGTCGGCAATCCTTGAACAAATTTTCGCCATAAGTTAACATTGAATTGAGCGAATCCAATAGGGTTAGTACAAGACAACCTTAAGCTATCTATAATGGCACAACATTTTGAAGGACTCTGTCAAACTCGTGGAGTTCCTAGAAAAATTTAGTGGAAGTCTGAGTAAGGATGCCCTTACGTTAGAAGTGAAATTAGAAGCGAATTTCAAGCGTTCCTACGAATAAATTGATGGTTTAATAATCGAATATTATTTCTACATGGTTTTCACTGCATTATGTATGGATAGAAAAAAATGGGTGAGGATCTTGCTGACATAAAAATTGAGCGTTCGAATTATATAAACGATATCTAATCCCGGCGAAATCAAATTTTCACACGGGCTGAATGAATAGCTGTAATGCAGCCTGATGGGGTTAATGGAACCGCGTCAACTTATCTACCATCACGCGACAACAATGGCGTCGACTGGAGTGAACACTCGCTCATTATTTTCCAAAACAATGGACCTTTCTAGATATTGGAAATCTCACGCCACATCACGAAGTGCCTATTAATGAGGGTTCCCTCATTGGGAGCTCGCTTATTTAGGATTGGAAAAAGCTAATCGAACACAACTTGCTTTCAATGAAAATGGCTACTAGTATCTGTTTATATGCAGGCAAGAAGTACTTGATGAACAGCTTTTGTTATTGTCTCAGATCTGATATCGGGGGGCTTTTCCGTGAAGTTAATTGCCTACTTGTTATCGCCGCCATTAGGATGAGCTGAAAATGGCAATAATTGCTCCAGATTGCCACGCACTTCGATCAGCTGTAACATTATCACACCAAAACGCAATAAAGTTTCGGCAAATTCAACTCATATTTTAAAAATACAATAAACAGACAGATTATTCAAGCATGAAATAAAGAAAACTGGCAAGTGATCTGGCGAGTATTTTTAAAGAATTAATTTCCATGAGATTTGTGAATTGGCATCAGTTTGACAAAATCATTAACTTTTGTTCCGCTTTACGATTTCAATTATTTTGACCTATTCTTTTCATTGTGCATATTTCAATGTTTTGAAATCGAATAACATTTTCCTCGCGTTATTTCTTATTGATTTACTACGTTTTATTCTTATTTTTTTCGGTGAATGCGTCTTGCGGTGTAGAGCAGTACATTTTACTGTGAATTGCAACTAGAATATTCCTTTTTGAAAAAATGCTGTCTTACGGAATACGTGATATCGGAAAACATCTTTTATGTTTAGGGAATATTTATAAGACATTATGTAACAAGTATGTGAATCTAACATCTTACGTTATTGCGCAACAACAGCAGCCCGTATACAGATACAGCTGCTGCATAGCTACCACTCTAGCAACCATTTTGTTTCTAACATGCCATGGCCATGTAGTATCTTGTAAGGTAACAATGGTACAATTACAGATCATGGGCATGTATTTAAATTATACATGTATTGTTTAATTTAAATTACACATGTATTGTTTGGGTTGCTGCTGCGTGGTTCAGTAGATTTTTACTGCAGCTACGGAATACTCATCACATCATATGCCCATCGCCGTTTAGTAGTTGATACTGTGAAGATATGGACTCGATGCGTTATCCTCAAGATGTGACGTCTCTTATCACACAGTTGTCCCTGTTTGAGGGATTTTTTTCAAGTAATGCGCCACTCACGTCTCTAAACTTTCCTTCAACCTTCTCAAAATATGCTAACTCAAACTACCACAACGGGTCCGTTGAATGTACAACTTCGCGTAGAAGCTCTTGACGTTTATCATCTGATGTTATGGAAACAAAGAAGTGGCTAGAGTGGGTATGCACGTATTTTGTTGCATATGCTTTTCGCAAGGATGGGATCCAAGGTGTCTGCTACGTCAAATTGACTACACAAAGGTTTGTCACCAATACAGTGTTGGGTTATACAACGTTATAACCCAACACTGCAGAAGATTTTAACAACGTTAAAATATCTACCGCGGCAGTGTAGATGCTCCCATAAAATCAGATACACATCGTCTAGGCACCACAATGCCTTTTTTTATGAGATAGATGATCTATAAAGGGTATGGACGCAACAAGTCCAAGTGACGTCAGATTTCATTGTCTTTTAAAGACTGTAAAATGTATACTTGAATGTTACTCAGTATAAAAAATGGCAGAGTTTGATCGGGTAAATCAACAAAGCAAAAATTTTGTGACCAACAACTATCTGTAAAACCTGGGTACTTGATTGGATCATTGGAAATAAATGCCGTGATAATACAATCTGCGCTTGTCGACTACACGTCTGACCACATCATTCATTAGGGATACGTCAGTTGAACGAAAAACAATTTTATATCACCTGCTAGTACACGTTTTATGTAACAAAGCAACGAGTATGTCGCCATAACTTTGCTTATAGCATCAAACCGTCACATGTGTCCATGCTATTTTAAAACCGAAAGTTTCCATCAATTTGTGTTTGGCGACGAAACTCAGACCAAAATGTAAAAGTGAAACGTTATTTAAAATTTAATTGAAATAAGGTCTTTGATTATGCCTGAACGACATTGTCTGACGTCACACATTGCTCAGTTTATAGTGATTATAAGTAGATGAATTCTCAAGTTATGTTGCTCTTACAGAAATAACCAACTCTACATAGAAATTTCAGAGAAAATTGATTCAGTCTTTTATACGTTTTAATTTTTACCTACTTTTACTGAAATAAGTAATAACATACCTGGTAATAAATGTTTTCTTTTGCGTAAAGATAAATACATTTTACTTATTCTATAATCTGGGTGTAAAAATAAAGTCCGTTCGATTCACAGACAGTTTTGGGGAAACAAAACTGAATTATACTAAAAATAACATCTAATTCCTCGTGTTATCACGATTCCAAGTGAGGGGAATCTAACTAATAATGCACTTTCTCTATCTTGTATTTTTTCCAGATCTGTTTTGTTCTTTCCAATCTCAGTTTTCTGCATGGTAGCGTAACCACTGGAATGGAAAATGATACAAACTGTTTGATGGAACACTGTTAAGATGTTCCAGTTGGAGTCAGCTCAAGAATAACTTAGACTATAATTAAGGGAAAACTAGAAAACACTCTGTTCGTCAACTAGGGTAGTTTACAAAAAAGAAACCGATTAGTTTGCCTAACCGATTAGTTTCCGATTTAATTTTTCTTTACACCACACATTGAAACTCTTTAAGTATCTGCTTGCATTTATTTATTTATTTTATTATTTTGCAAAAAGAGCGAAATCATTAAATAAAAATTTAAAAAATCTTAAGAAGTTCACGCGAAACAATTAACTCATTTGCTGATTTTACATGAGCTAATTAATTCTATGAGAGACTAAAGTTACTAATAGCATGTCGGGTTTTGTTCTATTGTGTTAGTATAATTGCTTATTGTTTTTTCATCAAATCCTTTATGAGTTCATTTAGACAGTTTAATTATTATTCTCGTATGTTTTTAATCTTCAAGTGATTGTTTTGTTGGTAATTTATGATTTCCTGCATATCTCAAAACACACGCCTAAAGAAGTATATCCACTGCGTTACATCTAATGATAGACATATCATAAATAATGTAGAGAGAGAAACTAAGCTTTTCAGACGATTAACATTTTTTTTCAATGCCGCTGCAAGTTATTCTGAGTACATTCGCCCGTACATACCGCAATTTCTGGGTATCCATTTGCTTATCTATATAATTAAGTTGCTAAGCCTCTATATATTTAAGTTGCTTCTTAAGGCAGAGAAAACTGCATCATTTTGGTCTTAAACGAAAGATTTTAATCTATATCTGTGTCAAATTTGGTTTTTGTAACCGCAAATTCTATTAATTAGCGATAATTTACAATTAAAAATTGCTCTCTGCGCATGCTCAATGACATGCTTAAATTTTGATTTAGATACTAAGCACGACGCTGCATAAACACATTAATTTGTTTCTGCGCATGCTCAGTGACATGTTTAAATCTGGCTTTAGATACTAAGCACAAAGCCGCATACATATACGTTAATTTGTTTACTGCGAGGAATCTCTTTAGCTCTCTCTCTCACTCTACCATTTTTATTTTTAATTAGGTTTGTGAGATAAAGAATTAAACCTGACGGAAATTGTTTATTTCGCGCTGTTGAGTAACCCTATTTTTTTTTATTGAGTTCAATAGTAATTTTTTAAAGTGTATTTCTCTCTTCTTAATAGTATGATTTTCAACATTTGGCAATGATGTGTTGAGTATAATTTGTGTATTACTATATTTATTTACTATCAAGCTGTATTCTTTTGACGGGTACCAACTAGTTTTTTTATTATTACATGATGCTAATGATAAGGGGACATTTTAGGAACATACATGTTTTAGCCGGATTCAAACACGTTCCCACACTGTGGTAGTTTGCAACATTTACCACTATACAATGTAAACAATATAAATGCTGAAAAGCATACATATATTTACAGAACAACGAATTTTTCATAACACTTAAAGTCGAAACAGGCGTAAATTGAATGTTGTAGGAGTTAAAACACATCTGGGGCGACATATATGGTTAACTAACGTTATAGAGTAACTATTATAGAGTAACTAACATTCGACAGTCTGGGAAGAATAGTAAAAACAAAATTTTAAAATCAAAATGTCATATATTAAGGGGTCCAGGACACAAAATTCTTCAAACTTTCGAAAACAATGTTATTGCATTTTTAAAAAAAATTGTTATTTTTCGCTTAAAATGACGTTTAAATCATGTTTCAATCTTAATTCGAACAGAAGATATTAATTTTTTTTGTTTTGCAACATTCTAATAGCAGCCAATCTTTGTTTAAACCTTTAAATGCGTTTTTTTTGCATGAGGAGCTTTTTTCACCATTTCTCGTCTTTAAATTGTTATAAGCCAAGAACCGTTAAAGATAAAGGCTTCCAACTTAGAACATGTCTGTTTCAATTATTTTACTTTAATTGTGATTCAGCAAAGGTGAAAAAAAATTTACTTTTGAAAATATGATTTTTTATAAATAAGCTACATATTTTTTTTCAATTTTTACTCTAAATATTTTAGATTTTTTAAAAAAATTAATATTTAAAAAAATGCTGAATCAAAATTAAAACTTATAATTAAATTTTGCTTAATTAAAGGAAAAAAATTTTGAAATTCGACAAATAATATTTCGAGTTATAAGGACTTTAAATTACCCCACTTTTTAAAATATTTTTTAATTTTAAATTTTTTTAAAAACTTTATGAGAAATTTTATGTGATTTTGTATACAAATTATGCGGTTAACCATCACAAAAAAAATTGAAAATTTTAACTCAATAAATAAAAAAATATTAAAATGTTTCCCGGATCCCCTTAAGGGGACAGTGGACCTTCAACCCTAACTTTTTTTGTTTTGATTGAATTTGCTTGAAATTTGAATATATGATTAGTACCATAGATATGCAAAAGTGATTAAAATTTAATGATGAAATATTAATAATATATTAATTATGAATTAGTAATTATATCAAAAATTGGCCTAATTAAAAATGTTCCATGCGCATTTCTTTTGCATATAATATGGTAATTTTTATTTACAGGATACCTTATAGAACTAACAACGAAACCTATTGCTTATTTTAAGTATTCGTTAAAAATATAAAGAGAAAAATTATAATATTGAAAGCACCCTTTTTATTAGGCAAAATACCTATAAATCAACTTTTCAAGTACAAAATTTAGAAATTCTGAGCTACGAAGCATAATTATTTTCAATAAGATTTTTATTTGGTATACAGTTAAGTATATAAAACTTAAATTTCAAAGCAATACGATAATTAGAAATGCTCCTGAAGCAATTTGAATATTCGTATGACATGAAAATTTTTATTTTGAGAAAAACACATTTAAAGTTATTGCTATTAGTAACCAGATAATATCTAAAATAAAAATGCCTATAACTAGGAAAGTAATCACAGAAATTAAAAATTATTTTTTCAACACATTCCTACTCGTCCGTAGTTTCACAATTCAATAAAATAAAAAAATCGAATTTTTGGACAAATTTCACAATTTTGAAAGTCCATTGTCCGCTTAATACTGCATGTGCAATATTTGTGATACTGATCTAATTGTGCTGGGAAACAGATACGGAGTTAATCTTTCCCCACATAGGGCAACAAATGTAATATACAATGTAACTTATAAAGGAGGGAGGGATATAAACGCTATTTATAAAGCCATCTAAAATCATTTACAATATCTTGTAATTATTTTATCAAGGCCAATAAGGGGAAAAGCTGTCTATAAATGTACGCAAATTACGCGCCCCGACTTGCTTCGAACACCATTTCAATCGCGGACCCTTCCTGTTCCTACACCCTCAGGCCACCCCATAGCAGTCTGGCACTTGCGAAACAGCGAATACCATATCATAACGAGTGGGAATCAATTACGGAATTTTATGAATAATAATAATAATAAGATGCATTTCTTGCGTACATATTAATTTCATTCGCCATATATTTCTACAAATGTTTTTATCCACTTTTATTAACTTATTTATTTCTCGTTAATTTATGTTTACTTATATTTCAGAGTTTGCTGTGCAAAGGGTATTAAGTCCAAAATGGGTTAAAATGAGTTATCAAACCAGGCATGTTTGAAAAATCAAGGGCTACTGCAGGGTACAGAAAGCTAAGTTCAATTCCACTCCTAAATATTTTTATTCGTCAGGGAAAATTTGGGGTATGTGAAACTAAACACAAACATGTTAAAGGGGTTATGTCCTAATGAAGGACTTTCCACTCTTTACTCAACAAAAAATAAAATTAGAAAAAATTTACTTTAAAAAAATAATTAAAAATTAAACTTTAAAATACTGAATTTACAAAAGCAGTTTTTTTTTCAATCTCGTTTTTCTCTAAACTACGATTTTGGACTTGACACTCTTTTCACTGCAAACACAGATTGCATATCTTCCTACCTCATTTCACTTCATTTTAGTTATTTCATTTACTTGTTCTTCCATTCGTTTATTTCTTGCTAAAGAATTACGAAAATTCAAAACGATAACCTAACTTTGATGCTAGGCCCTCGGATAAAAACCCTTGAAACTTCCATCCAATATTCGATGTTTGGGGGTGATAGGAAATCAAAAAAAAAAAAAAAAAAAAGTCCGTCGGATCGAAATCATGTTTCGCCTACTATCACATTTCATAACAAAAGCGATGGACGCGGTCTACTTAGCGCTCAGCGCCAGATTTTAGGTAGAAAACCAGTTCTTAAAAAAAAGAAACAGCTCTCTTTTTTTATATAATTTTGTTTTTGTTTCGTTACTTGTCGACGTGAGATAAGAAATCAACCGACTTTCGCCAGATCTGAAGAAACAGCTTCTCTAAGGGTGGAGGCACATTGTTCAAAATATAAGATTAGTATCTCGACTGAAATATCAGATTTCGGGAAAATAATGATCTTCCGTTAGGCTGCATGGCTTACGCCCGCATTCCTAAGCATTCACGCAGCTACAGATGTTTTTCTTCTTTAAAGTCCTATACAGAAATGGGTGTACACTAGACCTTCAATCTTACGGTCGTTTTTTCTTTCAGTATGTTTTATTTTAAACTGACAATATACGGTTACTTTTTATATATATATACTGGAGTTTACAGCAGCGTTCGCATCAAGCAGAATTGCCAAATCTTGGAACACTTAAAAAAAAAATCTTTTAAAAATAAAATTCGTTACTCCATAATCTAGGACGAGTTGACAGCTTTTCGCGTATAAGGATATCCGAACACTGGGTAACAGTTAAGGGGTTGCTAAATCAACCGACTAATGGCACAGTCGTAAGCCATGGACTGTGGTCGCCAGTAAATGTTTAAGTGACATGCGCTATAACAGTAGATATTTTGATACCCTGAAAATTTACCGCGGCTTTTATCTGTAATAGCAGACGTCTCTGATTTATACAAAGTGCCTAGCTTCTTTCATTAAGGTTTCTATGTACTAACCCCATTGGATTTGCTCACCTCAATGTTAACCTATGGAGAAAATTTGTCCATGGATTGCCAACTTGGATTCAAAGATTTTTTTTTTTTTTTAAATTGTACTCCGTCGTAGAGAAAGAAATTTTACATGGATGGACATTTTTCGTTTTTTAAATGCAATTAATATTTTAAAATTTAAATTATTCGGGGGAAAATCTGGTATTGTGTGTTTTAAACGCTCATAAATTCCTTCGGTGGACGAAATTTATAAAATGAATCCTGTAGCGCTTTGTTGAAAAGTTCAGGCTATCTAACAATACCAATTTTATTTGATTATCAGCATTTATGTAGCTGTAAATAGTAGACAAAAAAAAAGATTTTAAATTTTAAAAAATTTGCTGAGATTTTCGCCTGTTGGGGGGGGGGGATGATTGATAACTTTGATTGATAACTATATGCATACTTTTATAGGAACTCATAAACATCAAATTTTCCAGAGAAATTTATCGTTTTGTTTCAAAGCTGGTATATCGATCATACAGTATAAATGAAATTTTCAACTCCTAGAACACATTGATGGAAAAGTTTAATAGACTGCCTCCAAATCCAACAACTCTTTGACCATGAACATTAACGATGCAACACACAAAATTGTAAGTATGTACTGAATTTTCAGTCAAACTGACCACTTGAATGAAGAATAATTAAATTTAAATTTAGGGAAAGTACGGGTGACTATACCCAGTAACTGAATTCATTTTATATTTGACTAAACATATAGAGGGTGCATAGCAAATTTAAATATTCTCAGTTATATTAAATTCTAATATACAGGAGCTAAGTGCCGCAATAAAAACATATGTATTGAATGTATCGTAACATTAATTGTAAAATACCTGGATACAATTTGGGTAACAATAAGCTCTATCGTTAAATTATGAAAAAATCATAAATTTAATAAAATTTTACATCAAATTTAACATTATAACCTTAATAGTTTTTTCAGTTCCTCTCTGAAGGTTTTATCTAAAAGAGATCAAATCTCAACAAGTTTTTGCCGTATTTTTGAAGAAAATGCGTAAAACAATTACAATTTTCTGTAGCAAATAATTCTGATAGTCGAATCGTGCATTGTATTATCGAACATAAACAGTTTTCTCGAAAACCATTCGTACTTAAGAGCTAAAATTTTTACTTTTAGGATCTACGATTGGACTGCTCGTCACCAAAATCACTGTTCGACCATGTTTTCCCTCGAGTTTTTCTAGACTTTAGATCCTTTACAGAACGAATAATAGTCAGGATCTACGAAGCGTTCCCTTGACATTTGTAGAACAAGTATCGCTGATTAATTCCATTGGGATAACTTCAAGCTACACTTGTTATCTAATGATCTATAGGAATAATTTTGCATTATAATGCAGCCCATTTAATGAGCAAAGAGCTAACAGGAGCTCTTCTTTCCTCCCCTTTTTAGCTTGCATGAGAGGGAGAACTGATCTTTTAATGGTCAAAGAACTTCTTTGTTAAAGATTTCTAAGGATGGGAATCTTCTACTGCCATAATAAAGTAGATATGAATTGCAACATTTTAACAATAGCATTAGTTATTTTCTTGAGTGGTTGAACTCTGATTCTGATACGTCACTTGCGAACGAGTAATATAAGGCTAACTGAACTGAAAAC
Source organism: Dolomedes plantarius (assembly GCA_907164885.2). Classification (NCBI taxonomy): domain Eukaryota; kingdom Metazoa; phylum Arthropoda; class Arachnida; order Araneae; family Dolomedidae; genus Dolomedes; species Dolomedes plantarius. The sequence continues at coordinate 105,976,360 of OU015500.1, forward strand.
TGTTGGGAAACTCAGAAATATTCAGATGAAGGTTATCTTCTTGGTTTTTTTTCCTTCCAAGTCTGATCATAAATATTCAAATACTTTCTGATACCTTGACAAAGTAGAATAGAACGTCTGTGATAGACACCCTCTCACGCAAAAGGCTATGCGAGTACTTCTCTTCATCAAGCTTCTTTTTATAATTCGAGAAAGTTAGAAAATCAGCATATCACCATTTCGATTACGATAATAATTAAGCCTCAATCTACGTTTTCGTCCACTTTTCAACGGGAATTCAAGGTAATATACGAAAGGTAAAAAGAAAATATAAGCTTTTAATGTTAGTAACCCATCTTCAATTCCTTACTGATAGCTAACCCTCAAGGGAAAGAGAAGAGAAGAGGTTTCGTCTACTGAACTAGAAGGTCTTGCCTCTTGCTTTGCACGTAAGAGGGTAAAGGAATTTACCAGTGACTGCGGGATTTCTTTGTTGAGGATTTACCTGACAGTGAAAAGTGTTATGAAGCTGTTCTTCCTCCTTGAGGGTGTAAAGGAGATATTACCTCTCGTTTACACCCTCACCAGACATCTTCCGAATGCAACAGTTAAAATGGCGGCTTTAGATTCTAACAAGTGAAGAGAAAAGATACTGTTATCTGAATGCTCAAAAAGATAAGTGGCGTGTGTTTCCACTATAATGTTTTGCCTGTACTTACAATAAATGTAGATAGTGTTGCATCATTATCTGGTTTCTGTGTCTTCGTTGGTCCCACACAAAGCGTTGAAGCTTCCTTAGGAAAAAAATCCTTGATTTTATCACTATTGTAAAACTCCCCTTCCCCATTATAATGCAATATTGGGAAATGAATCCCTCACTGAAATAGGAAAAAATTTCTTAGACTTCTTTAGTATTCCAGTAATTTTTAACTGAAAGGATTCTACAACTCTGGTGTCCATTTCCATGTAAAGCGCATTAAGCGCTAGTTTTCAATGCTAGGCATGGGAAGGTCCGATAATTCTGTCTATTCCGCAAACCCTTAGACCGATGACTCTTTTCGCAGTCCATTAGTGGGAATGGCCATTGTCCGTTCGCCGGAATAACTTTGAAGCTTTGTCTTCCACGCTTCGCCGGCCATTCCACTCGCCACCAGAGTGAATCGTTCTTTTTTTCTTTCTGTCGCTTTCAGACTTAATCGATGACAACAATTCGATGAGCACACATCAGCGGTTGGGCCGCTCGGGCGTGAATAAGACCGGAAAGGTCACGTGATTCGTCCTTGGATAAGACAAAGAATAAAATAGACTTTCACCATCTCAACAATGCAAACAACTAACAGTTTCATTGTTAACCGATGAATGGCCCAGTTGGTTTTAAACTAATTTAAAATTTAATATTCTATAGTAATACAGTTAAAAACTTCCAAGTCTATTATTTTTCAGATGATATATTTTCTTCCATCGTCTTGCAGAAAGAGCATTTCATGAAAACACAGATCTTTTGGGTTTGGATGGTTTATTTCAAGGTTTGCGAACGCAACGTCAGGACGACCTGCCTAACTTCCTTAAACTTCTATAATCGGACTCAGTAAGGCTAGACATGTCGTCTTGGTATTACGTTCGCAAACCTTGAAATAAATCACTCAAACCCAAATCTGCTGTGCTTCCATCAGGTTAATGGCTCCAGTTTTTGCTTCCGGAGTGGTCTGGGTTAGAGATAAACGATGGGCAAATGAATTTGCACAATTAAATTTACATGTAACGTTCTGAGAAACTACTCGTTTTCTATTGATCATCATCGATGCCAGAACTATCTCTTTAGCAATCCAACGACTGGATGCTAAAACCCTTAGCTCATTCTCCTCTATGTTTACTCCACTGGATAGCCCAAAGAGTGTCCAAATTTTTTTTTAACACATTTGGCCTCCCAGGAGGACATTTTCTGAGAAATTGGACTGAGTCTTGCAATCAAAGACGTGTGATTTGAGGTACGCCGTAAAAACAATCCTGTAATATAAATTTTAAATGCTGAGAATAATATCAATTCTAATACTCTTAACAGTTAGCTAATAAAAGCAAATCGGAAAAATAAAATTTGACATTAAATCCAGGAACTTTACATAGGTTTTTTACTCATTTCAAATAAAAAGACGAGAATGCAAAATGAAATTAATTAATTTTTATTGCTCTTCTCTAGGACTGTTGGTGGAATGTACTCTGAATAAATGACAAATTTGCATGGTAAATGAGAGGTTTTTATCGTTTCATCAAGATTTTCTGTTAAACTGCTATATATATGTGTGTGTGTGTGTGTGTGTGTGTGTGTGTGATAATATTATTAACAACCTATAATCGCCCATTCTGAACTTTCTCTCTGTTCTGGTAACCCCTTTTTCGACTCCTTGGCGAAAACGCCTCACCTTTCCACACACTAACTTCCTCCGCCAATTCTGGCAACCTCTCTGAGCTAATTCTATTTTGGCGCTTTGACGAAGCGACGCGAGCTGGCTCCGAGGTGATGAAGATGTGTTAAACTTTACGTCAAATAAACTTCAATTATTCGATATGATTTGGAATCTTTTTGTTACGGCCTCGATTGCAGTATTTTCAAGAGATGTCCATTCTGGACATCTCATATATATATTTAGTATTTCAGCAGTGTGAGGAACAAAATGTATCATTGCCAATGAAGAAAAATGTCACAATTATGCCTCGACTTCGTGACTCTGGTCTAACTGCAAGGCCATGTTTATTGAATCTTTCCTAATTACTGGGAAGTAATATTTGAGGAGGGAGATTACGAATAAGACAACATTCAGAATGATGGGCTATAACTGCAGGGAATACTTTTATGGAGAACATTTTTAAAGTATTTTCATCACCTGCTAAGAAGGGAGGAAGCAGCATTTATTAAAACGATTTGAGAAGGGGGCGTTTCTACTGAGGAAGAATTTCTAAAGAGAAGTGTATTGTATTTGCGTAAGAAAAACCAAAAGAACCCTGGCATCTAGCATAGGTATTCCGCCACAATCAGTTAGGCACGAATTTGTAATCCCGGCAAATAATCACGGCTTCTAGATTATAAAGTTTATTTTTGATCAACCCCTATGATAGCACACTGAAACAACTCATGTATCCTCAGCACGTTTAACTATATCATGGACCTAGACTGGTTAACTACTTGCTGCAAACGCGCATCTCATTGTAGTGGCCTCTCTTTTCTCAGGAGTGACTTTGCAATTTTTTTTTATCAGTCTGTCAGTCATCATCCCTGAACACAGGAGATGCGATAGTTGCGACGATCAAACGTAGCCAACCAGTGCAATCGTAAAGGAAAATCTTGCACAGCTTGTTTTGTTAGTGCTTCATTTCTGCGCTGTCGTTTGTCATGATGTTAAATACGTTGAATAATTGGCTTGCTGTCATTTGTGTCATTTGTATCGTAACGCTCATACTCTACTCATCTTCCCTGCAGGCATCCTCCGATGCGATCATACATGACAGACCACCGCACGCCCCTGGCCTGGAGACACAGGGACATGACGCTGCAAAGCAACCACGGGCACCATCACCACCACCACAGACACCACCACCACCACCGGCACCGGTCTCCACCGAGTCCCACCGTCACCACCTCGTCGTCGGATGAGCGGGAGGAGGTGCCCATGGTCAGGCAGCCCCCTAGGCGGCCCAACAGCCGGTACGGGCAGTATTCTCAGTTCTCGGCAACCGAAGGACCCTATCACAGTCCGCCCTTCAGAAGTGGGGGCACACTCAGGTGAGTGTTCACTATAGCTTTTCCCGGTGTACAAGAAGTCCAAATTAACGGATTTGGAAAAAAAAATTTCTTAAAATTAAACGGAATTTTCAAGGACTTTTAGAGTAGAACAGAACTCGAAACAATGAAATCGTTTTGATATTTCCCCTTGCTAATGAAGAAAATGTCGCCTTCCGGCAAGAGTAACGGGACATTTCAAAAATGGCCATTTCGAGAAAATCACGCTTAAAGTTAAGCATCTTCCCCTCCAAGAGTCAGTGTAATAGTGAGACTTTCCACTTCCCGCGGCACTTATTGTAGCTAGGGAAGTCCCGGTACCCACGAAATGTAGACTAATAAAACGGGAACCAACCCAGAGTTGAGTTTTCCCATTACTCTTGCAGGAAGGCGATGTTTTTAAACACGTTTCGTTATTTTCAAAGTGCTTTCTCACGAGGGCTTAACAAACTGAGAAAGCTACAGCATTTCTAGCTGGAGGTACAAGTTTGTAAATTCTACTTCATGGAAGTCATTTTTTTAGCAAAAACAATCAGGCCCTACCGGGGGGGGAGCCAGAGAGTCATTTGGCCCGGGCCCCCAACTCTAGGGAACCTGACGTTTGTTGCCACGAAAAGCGAGTCGATTAAAAAAATAGTCCACTTTATTAGACCACTTGATAGTGTATGAATCAATTTTATTTATTGCCTGTTGTGAGGTAGGGATGAGTTATATGTTCAGCAGCAGACCTCAAAGCGTGACAGTTTAAAAGATGCATATTAAAGGTTCCCATCATACTGTTGCGAAAACAATCTGGTCATCAAGAATCAATTCAATTCAATTGAACCAACTGATAATATTCTGAAATACAAATAGAAAATCTTTGAAGAAAGCGGAAATATTGAATTTTCAGTCTGAATTGAGTTAAACACTATATATAAAGATTTAAATGGTAGATATTGATTTCAATGTAGTAAAAAAAAATTCTGCTATATTTTACAAAATGAATTTATAAAATAAGTCTTTTAATAAGTCTTTTAATGACAACTTTGGATGTTGAAGTGGCATATGAAAGATGTTAGTAAATATCCTCTGCAATATATACTTTATCTCTCTCCTATTCACTCAGCAGTCATGGATCTTTGTTTCTTATTTGTAAGGGGTTCATCGGCAAAAAACAACTGATGAATGCGAGTAGGAGGCAGTTCCATATATAATTCCCCCCCCCTCACCGGTGGAGATTCATCCTGCAGGTCCTTAGCAGCTATGACGAGCCCCATCTGGTGCAATGCACATAGTTTTATCTCACCTTTATTTACCACAGGATTTATTCATATCCTTAAATGATCCTCGGTGTATGTGATTAAAATATCCCGCGAACTGTAACAAAAATGTGTATATTCTAATTTCACGACCGATACTGGTCAATGACTACTTATTGAGAGTGAGAGGAAATCAAGTTTGTAGCTTCCGTAATTCCTCTTGTACTGATGAATGGTTTGCGAATTTCGTTACTTAACGAGAAAATTTCTTTCTAGGTCAACGAGAAGTGTTCCAGCTTTGGCCCTAGCAACATGGGACGGCGAACCCTGCCCAGTGCACGGCCATGGAATGCCCCCTCCGCCCCTCTTCCACGCTGGCACTATGCGGAGGCACGGTTCTCTGTTTGATATGAGGCCACCTGCTCTGTTCGGCCCTCCTGCGCCACTTCTCGACAAGAAGTCCTTCCACGGCTCGATGCAACTTATAGGCAACCCCTGGATGGCGGCGCCACCCCTCATGAGGCCACGCCCCTTCGTAATCCCGGCTGGGGCTGAGCCACTGCCCGTCCGGGACCCTTACAGGCGACCTCCTGGCTATGCGCCCTCTAAGATAGCTGACGAGTCGGACTATGACCAAGTGTGCTGCAAAGGCCACCTCATCGTGCTTTGGATTATCCTTGCAGTAGTGACCGTCGGTGTGATTTTAGGAATCGTGTTGGGAGTGACTATTGCCTGATGACAGCTCGAATTTTAATTTCCTAACTGGGACAAGTATACTTAGGGTCGGTGGATCTAACCCTGCCAACATTTATTAACGTAAAACAAATGTATAAACACACTTGAACTGTTGCCCAGGATGTGGAGTACTCTTGCGTTCAGAGACTGCATTTGATGAAAGTAACCTGATGGACAACTCCGAGACGACAAGATAACAGTTTCCAAAGTGAATCTACATATGTATAAATATATACTACATTTAAACAGATATTTTAACTTCCAGGTTTTGAATTTTTCCATCAGTGATTGTTTTTTTACGGACTGTACTTACGGACATAACTATCCTCAAACAAACATCAGCTTTTAACTTCGTCTCGATCCATATTTATACTTAAACAGCAACAATCGAGCGAACAATTTACATGAAACACTATTCAAATGAAACTGTGCTAACATGTATCTATGAAATCATCAAATTATAAAATGGAAGCTGTGTTTGGTCACAGAAGTTAACTTGACTCATTAATCCAATATATTTTAAATAATAAGATTTTAGTTTTTGAATCGATGATTCAATTGGTGAACTGTAAATAACTTCAGAATTATGTGAATTGTGAAATCAATTCAAAGATCTTTAAAAATTTCATTGTCCAGCTGGTTACGGATAATTTGCGACTTCCAATTATTTTTTACCCATCAAGTGCTGAACTGTGGAATTTTAATCGAGAAATGCCAAGTGCATATGAGAGAAAAAGCTCATGATGGCAATATCAAACTGTTAATGGTGCTTCCTACAAATTATTTATCATAATCTATCATATACATATTTTGTCAAATGTATAATAACCGGAACAAGGGCAAAGCCAAACATGAAATTTGCACCCACCGAGGGCATGCCAAAATGACTACTAAAACCTGGTAAAAACTGTATTTTTTTTTAAGAGGTGGCGTCGCACCAATTTTCCTTTTTGTAGGAACTGAGTACGGCTTTGTCCGAAGAGAGTGGTACAGTGTGTCCTTTGGTATAGATTCTAATAAAGTTTAACAGTAAAACGACAACAACAATTATATATGTCGTTTCATGATGTTTTCATAGTGAATTAATGAATGTCAGCATTTTTTAAATAAATTTTAGTGATATTTCCTCCAGATATTCAACTTCTAAAAAACATGCATACAATTTTGTTATGAAAATTCATTTGGGTATGAGAAGTTTTAAAGGCGAGATTATTATAATATTGAAAAAAATTGCCATCAAATTCAACATTTTTTTAAATGCCATCGTAATATATGCATCCTTGATATAAACATGCTGAAAAATCCTTGACATGTGTCACGCTAATTATCAGAGGTTTTATTCAAAACAAAATTATCTCAACTCTACTCCAACACTGATTTCAGAAGATTTACTCTGCTTTTAATCTTTTTACTCTAGTTTAATTTCATTCGTTTCTGCCAACTATTTTTTTTTTGTACGTAAATTCAAACATAAATATTATAATCAACAGCAAACATCTCCGTTTATTGTTTAAGATTATTAATTCTAATGTGTATGCATAGACTCAAACAACAAATTTAGCATTTATTCTACGTACAACCCTAGCATTTATATCAGAGTTAAAAGATTCAAAATTATGAAATCAGAAAATCGAGAGATAAAACATCGGCTACTTGAACGCCAGGTAGTACATTCCCAGAGTAAAACTATTCAACCTACAGACCATGTATATCTCTGATGTTTCCTTACTTCTCAATGTAATTATCCTTTGCCCGTTTCTTATACTTCATAGCTTAAGACATAAAACTTAGGGACTTAAACTGCATTTCATTTTTTCCCTCTTTGTCAGTTGTAGTGGATATTTCACTGAATCCATTCAATCTGCCTTTTATTTTAATTACCTTTCCTATTTTAAGCTTCTCCTGTGTCGCCCAGCGACTTTCACAGATTGGTCTGCTTCTCCAATATATATGTAAAAATAATACATATAGTTTTAATCTAATAATAGTTTGATCAGCTTCTTTTGTCATTCACGTAGGCTTGAAAAAAAGTCGTCTATATATTTGATGGAGACTTTTTTTATGGAGTGATTCTAGTGTGTAAGACAAGTCATTTCAGACAAACTTTTATCACCAGCTTATGTCAAATATGCTTTCATTGATAAACGGGCCATGTGCTATTACTCCTGAAGATGCTCTTAATTTTGTCAAAGAATGCAATACTTGATAGAAGGTTAAAATAAATGCTTCAGACACTTTTTACATTTCAAAGCATCAGCTAAAGAGTTGTTACTGAAAAAAATACGTTCCATAGCAAAATAATTTATAAGCTAACTAGGAAGATGTCTGTGTTTGAAGCAGTTAAGTTTAACAATCATATTATAAGAAAATCCGGAAATGTTATTGGCATAAAAAATGCCTCAAATTAATTAATATATATATTATATATATATATATATATATATATATATATATATATATATATATATATATATATATATATATATATATATATATATATATTAGCAATATTAGCTTCCTTTCTATTACATTGATTTCCTCACTATGCAATAGTAAGTGCTACATCACAAGTTTTAACCCAATCCATATCTCAGATGAAAGCTCTCCTAATACAATAATGACTCTGTATTCATATGATGTGTGAAGAAGTCCCTTTCCGGTAAATTTCTCAATGTTCATATTCTTTATATTATTATTATTTTTGTACTTCATACATAAGAAAGTGCCATCATGGTCTCTTCTACTTTTGTAACAAAATACTTTTCCCGTTTGTTTAATAAAAATACATTGTTGTATATTTCAGATTCTTGTACGCATTTTCTTTTATATGAAATTCAACGTGAATACCCGGTTGGAGTGAGGGAAATGCGATCACACAGGGAGCCTTCAAGTATATGAAGATTTAATAATCTTAAAATTACTAAATGGAGTAATTTTATGTTACTGAAAAGGATAATTTGTAATATAAAACATACCTAATGGATACCATAAATGTGATAAAAAATTGACATATTTTATATATATATATATATATATAGAGAGAGAGAGAGATAAAATCTGTGGCTTTGTTCTAAAAGGGCCAATGTCAAAATTGTTAGTTTCCAGAAAAAGGCATTCAAAGATATTGAACATTTTGCTGAATGTTAGATCTTTCTTATACTACACGTCACATTATTTTTTACTTGTCCATTGTTAGAGTAAAAAACATTTTTATCATATAAAAATTTTTCATCTGTTAATGTTTTATATAAAACATATGCCTTTGGCGCCCTTTTAGGATCTAAAGTTACTGCATCTTAAATGACATTGGCCGGTATTATAATGGAAATATAATCTCTTTTTGTTTGCTATTTGACATTCGCCTATTTAGAATTAAAGATTTACTAAATTGGAAACTTTTTGTATAAATAACTCAAAATCTGAAAAAAATTGACATTGGTCCTTTTAGAACCAAGCCACCGAGATTTTATATATATATATATATATATATATATATATATATATATATATATATATATATATATATACAGTCGAACCTCCATATATCGAAGTAGCAAAATGCCGAATGATTTGTGGGGTCTCTCTGTGTCCAGCAGTCCTGTCTGTTTCTCTCCAAAGGTTGCCGAGAAAGACCTTTTCGCGAATAAAAGGGAACAAAACATCCGCCGCGGTTTTCTAAAATTAAAAGCAGGTATCCATTCGCTTTCACTGATCACGTGAACGCGTCAAAGTTAGTACAAACCTTTTCCTTTAGATTTCTTTCAGCGACCTAAATGACGAATACTCCAGAGGTTAATCAAAATATCTTATCAGCTAGCTGGCTGGCTGGCTGTATGTGCGAGTCTATGTATGTGGCTAACGACAAAGCAAAATAGTTATTAGCTGTTAAGAAATACGTAGGTAGTGCAGAAAAAAAAAGTGCTAATAGTTTAAACCAGTGGTGCAAACTGTAGGTCGCAACCCACAGAGGAGTCGCCAAAAAACTTGGAAGGATCGCGGATAGTTTGAAGTAAATCTATATCATATTGAATTATTCAATAATAAAAAATGTGTTTTAAGTTATCTATGATTGCATATTTTCAATTTTTTGCATAGATTTATTTTATATGTTAAAAGTTATATACGATATGATATTATTAAATAAGGTGTCAAACGTTCTTACAATAGTCAGCAAAAGTCAATAAAATAGTTTGTCAACATTTGCTAACTTCTTTTTTCTATTTTTATTTATATATTTTTATTTTTTGGGGGGGGGGGGGTTAGCATTTTCCTAATTTTTTTTTATCATTATTTGCTACTATCAAAAAGTTTTATAGGGGTCGAGAGATTTTTTTTATCGAAAGAAACTGGACCGCGGTAGAAAAATTTTTGCGCACCACTAGTTTAGACAATAGGCAAAACTAGACACTAAATCAGGTATTTAAAGTTAAAATTAAAGAAGCTGTTTTATTTATTTGTAATATTTAACATGTTTATTTGTAAAACCTTCAGCACAAAGTTTCATTTCCCCGGTATATCAAAGGCTACCTCATAACTGTGTAAGGAAATTAACCAACTCCAGATAAAACCCATACTATACTATAAAATAATCTGTTAGCAATGGGGGATTTAATTGAAATACTTTCGTGGTAAATCACAAAAGCACTAGTATCTTCTACATGCGAGAAATAAATGTAGAAAAAAGCTGAAATCTAGAACACGGAAGAGAATCGTGGAAACTTAAATTTAATGACACTTTGTTTTAAACAGTACAGACAAAGAATCAACAAAGGATTGTTTCTGCAAGATAAATTTTAAGATAAACATCAGAAATAATCCTTCGTTGAATTATATTGTCTGAAATGCTGAAAAAGAGATATTGTCATCAAACTTAAATTCGTACTTGTTGGTACCCGTCAAAACATGACGGCTAGATAGTAAATAAATGTACTAATACACAAATTACACTCAACAAATCATTTCCAAATGTTGAAAATCATAATAACGCGCAGAAAAAAAATTAATGTGTTTAAGCGGCATCGTACTTGGTGAGTATCTAAAGCCAGATTTTAAAATGTCACTGAGCATGCGCAGAAAGCAATTTATTTAAATTGTAAATTATCGCTAATTAAACAGCGCTAAATAAACAATTTCCATCAGGTTTAATCTTATATTTCACAAACATAATTATCATAAAAATAAAAATAGCAGAGAGAGATCTAGGGAGATTTCTCGGAATAAACGTGTTTATCATTAAAACATATCACAGAGCATGCGCAGATACAGTGAGCTTCTAAAGACAGATTTAAACATGCCACTGAGCATGCGCAGAAATCAATTTTTTAATTGTAAATTATCGCTAATTAATAGAAATTGCGGTTCCAAAAACGAAATTTGACAAATCTACAGATTACAATCTTTCTTTTAAGACCAAAATAAAGTAAATCGTTGCAGTAGTTTTCTCTCACGGACTGCCCAAAAAGTCGGCTTAGCAACTTAAATATATAGATAGCTTTCACGTTTTAGATACTAGTTTTAACTTCAGCATACGAGCTCTCAATCGATTCACAACGTTATATACAACGTTGTTTTTTTTTTTTTTTTATTCTTGTAAAATATAAATTCAAATGCACATTGCAGAATGTACCATTGAAGGTGTAGCTTTTAACTAACGACACATAAAATGTATAAGATAGAATATTCTGGGAGTCGTTGTTATTATTATTATTACAATTTTTCTTGACTAATGAAGTGAATCGATTTGGCAACTGGAAAAAACATCTAATTCAGTTTCAAATTATTCTTTACTTGTGGCCCGTCCCGACTTTGTCCGGGTTGAACAATTATCTATCTTAAGTAGATATTAGGTAGATATAATTTGTTTTAAAACTTTATGGTATACCACATTTTTCGTTTTTCTGACGTTTTTAAAACAAATTGACTCTCCGCATTTCCTGACCTAGAGAGTCCAACATATAATTGTGCATGAGTAAACCAATCTGCCCGTAAGTCAAGTCCAATATATTTGTATGTTTGACGTTGGGATTTGTTGATGGTGATGGCAAAAGAAATTTTTATTGGAAACCCGCTTGCCGATTTTTATACGATTCGGCCCCATAGCCTATCAGCTACAGAGTCTGCACACAAAAAACACGAAAAAAGCAAAAATAATTTAATAACTTTTTTTTAATTAATAATTCAAAAATCCAGCTACGTCAGGCACTGAATCGTGTCCGGGGCCACCCGCGTGCCGATTTTGGTACGATTCGGTCCCATAGTCTCGCTGTCAGCGACGGCAGCCGCAGAAGCTGTCAAAATAAGCAAAGGGGCAAAATCATTAAAACATTAATTAAAAAACTCCGGGGCCCGATTTTCAAAAAAAAATATTCCCGTGTTTTAATCTGAACTATCAACTATATCTATACAAAATTTCAGCTCAATTGAAGCAATACATTTTCACTTATAAAGGAACAAACATAGACCTATTCGAAATAAACAATAAATTTCACAGTTTCAATGAAACACACTGATTTTTGAATAAAGTTCAATAATTGAAGTTCGATTTACGCAAATTGTGTATAAAATTGTACATAAATTCAAAAACAAAGGTTATAAATAAAGTTCTGTAGTATTGCACCAATAAATTTCTAGTTGATAGCCAATAAATTGTAAATATTTTTACCTTAAATGTCCCATAAAAAGCGTAGTTCCAAATGTAATTTTCTTCAATTAACCCTTAAACGTTGCCAAAAATCCTTTTTGTATTTATCAATACCTCCTCCACTTGAATCTTAAATAATTAAATGTTTTACTGATAATAAATGAAAATGTAGTTTCATGTGTTGCTATGGTTACTTGACTATGGTTGACAAAGAAAATTGAAATGTTAAAAGTTTTACTGATAATAAATGAAAATATCGTTTGATGTATTGCTATGGTTACTTGACTATAGTTGACAACGGGAAAGCTGTAAAGGTGAAGCATCAGCTCAACATTTAGGCCCCTAACTTTCTTTCTACTGATCAGATATACATAATATATAGCCTATGTCCATCTGGAATAGTGTACCTTTCAAATAGTAAAAGAATTTTTCAAATACGTGCAGTGGTTCCGGAGATTACCCTCCACATACAAAATCAACTCTCTCTCTTTTTATATTAGTATAGATTACAGAAAAATATGACACAATTGTTTAATGATTATTCACTCGCTTGTGAATAATTATTAAACAATGCCACAGAACTTGTGAATAATTATTAACTAATGCCACAGAATTAAGAGTAGTTGCAATCTTACTTCTGTGGCAGTTAGATTGTAACTATTTAATTATTTTACCTTTTTTCGTGACGAAACAACACCAAACAACGTACGTTATCATCCAGTACTTGCTCCTGAGTTTAAATTCCTGAATTAATCCTTATTATTAGGGGAATTTATTATGAATATAAAAAGTTAGGAGTCCATCAAGTGCTCTAATCCTAAAATTTTTAAAAATTAAAAAAGTGGAGTTAATCGATTTGGCTTGGGAATGTCTCATATATATATAGGGGAGACCGGGGCTAGTTGGCATAGATTTTGGTTTTTGATTTTTCTATTTTTTTTTGTGCAATACTTGGAGAGATTCTGGTGAATGCGGCGGATAGCTTGACTCTTTGACTACAAAATCATGTAGTATCCAATAATTAAATCCGTGTTAAGTAACCCCAAAAACACTTTTTCTAAAAGCTTCCAACTATGCCAACTAACCCCGGGTGCGGGGTTAGTTGACATACCCCTAGGGGTAAGTTGGAATAACGTGATATGGATACTTAAGCAAAACATAGCAATTTTTGAGAAAAATCATTTTATTTTATCAAAACTTGGGGTAACTTGGCTTTTTCTTAATCGCTCTTTCAACCACGATTGTATTTATGGTGGGAGTGCCTGTTAAAATAGCAGAAAACCTCCTTTTTCGGCCAGGGTTGGATTGCTGTCGCGGCCTGGCTTTGGGGAAAGGGCGAATTTCCTCTCGGGTGATGTGTCGGGAAGATGGAATGGCCACCAATGCCGGTGTACCTGGAAGGTCATTTATCGTTAGAGCGGGTTCTTTGAGTTCTCTTAGCTCTGATTCATCGGCAGTTTGTGTAGCCTCTGGAGCTGGGCTATCAGTGACGGAAGATGGCAAAAAGTCTGAGTCCTCAAATATGTCTGGGTTGAATGGACAGATCCCACTCACTTGAAATCCAGATGTAATGTTGAACGGAATCACAGCTGATTGAAAGGCTGTTTTCACAATTGCTGGGATATCGTATATGGTTAAAGTTTTGCCTGGATGACTGGTCATCGAAGCGTCACAAGCCGTGTTGACGTATTTTTAAGGGGTCCAAATACAGTTCTGTCCAATGGTTGCAATTTATCGCTGCAGTGTGGAGGAAACGATAGGACAGTAACCCCATTTCCTTTGAACAAATCGAGGGCCTCGATGGACAAATGCGAGTTATGGTTATCGAGGAGAAGCATCACAGATCGCGTTTGTGAACATCTGGTAAAGTGGATAAAATGTTGGGAAAACTTCACAAAATTGCGTTCGACCACTCAACCTGTCTTGTTGGCATCGCCGCTGGAGCCCTCTGGTCCAGATCGCACGAAATGTTCATTGAACTTGGCTCATGGAAAAATGAAAAATGGAGGAATAGCACTTCCTCCGGCCGAGACGCAAATAGCCAAAGTAACAAGGGTACCTCTTTCAGCAGAGGTGATCTGTCCAATTTGCTTAAACCCTTTCCGTGCTATTACTTTGTCTGGCTTTTGAACTGTTGTAATCCCAGTCTCGTCTATATTGTAGTTGTCCTGTGGCTCGAATCCATGCCTGTTCAGTACTGTTTGGAGTAAAGTGAAAAAGTTTCTGACGTTAGTCGTTTAAACTGATGGCTTGAGCTAGGCTATTGGCCTCAGGTGTTCGAATAGATAAGGATTTGTTTCTGTTCATAAAATAAGAAAGTCAATCAGGTCCAGCCATCATGTTGAGCCAAGCTTTTGCCTTCAACATTGTGAGGTTGAACGGCCTCGGTCACCCTCTCCATTGGTCGATTTGCTCGGTCTGTTTCTCTCTTGTATATAGCTATGCCAACTGACCCCATACCTAACTATGCCAACTAGCCCCACAGGGAAATCCAAAACAAGATGGATACCACACAATCCCAAACATCAGAAACAAAAGATTATGATACATGCATGTAACCACAGTTAACCACTCTTTCGAAAACCGTCATCAGCAGCACATCAATTTGATCTATAGGTTCACCAGATCAAAAAAAGTTACGATGAAAAAATTTACTCACCAGTCATAAAAACAATAAAACAGGGCTCCTTCCTTTGTAATGCTTTCAAGCAGACTGAAATTTCGGGGATGGTGCACCTTAACATACACTCCCTACTAGCAAGATAACAGCGCTCTAGCTCCACAGTGGCAGGAAATAAAAGCAGTATGCCAACTAGCCCCTTATGCCAACTAACCCCGGTCTCCCCTACATACGTCTCAGGCTGTAGACTTTAATCCGAGACTAAAATATAAGTGCCAAGAATTATGACTTGATTCTGGTCAGAGGCTTTGAGGCTATCTAATACGAATTCCAGCTTTAATCAAACAAGCAGCAAAAAGATTTATGATTTCCACAGCAGAGAGATCAATTTTGTAAAGTACTGAAAAGGTAATCCAAAATATGGTCCCCCTTTTGGAAAAACTAAACTAATGTAGCAACGCAAATAGGAATATGAATAGAAATAATCCAATCTTCTCGAACCTTTACAATTTAAATTTTATGTTATCTTGATATAACTTCTAAACAATTATAATTTAAAAACTTACTATGTATCTTTTATTAACTCTATATTGTCAGGGATTTTTAATATAGAGAAGTGTGCACATTGAGATTTTGAAAAAAATTAGTAGCTGTAATACATATTGCATAAGTGAGTGTAGTGATGTTTTAAATATCCTCTACTATACTTTCAAAATACTCTAAATCTAATTAAAACAATCAATTCTAATTTTTAAAAGTCCCACCACACAATAAATTCTTCTCTAGATACATAAACCCATAGAGCTAGTGTGTCGGTTTCGTCTTTCTCGTATATAGTATTATACCTTCATGCACATTACCTAGACCGCTATGATCAATCAGAGTTAGGTTTCGACACCGCTTTAGTCCAATATCCCATTTTCTGCTTATTCTCTCAACACAGTTTTAAAGAAGCACGAGTGATGTCATGGGTGCTTATCTGTTTTCCTCTACTCTGCGAAAATGTAGTACCTGAAGTCCAGATTTTCTTCGTTATGCTCATCGCAAGTGTATAATATCAAGTTAATCTTCACCAATGGATTGACTTGATCTTTGACGGTCCGTTTGACGAAATTTGAGGAAGGATACTCGAAGTGCAGATGCACCCGTTGGATGACAGCCTGCAGTTATGAATTTTCCAAGATCAACATTTGCTAACTGTTTACAGAGTTCACTACATTAAAAAAAAAAAAAGACGAGACTTAGGATTAAGGTCTGTGGTCATAAATGGCTTATGAACAGGCCTGCACAACTTTAAGGGGACAGTGGACCTTCAAACCTAACTTTTTTTTGTTTTGAATGGATTTGCTTGAAATTTGAATATGTGATTAGTACCATAGATATGTAAAAGTGGTTAAAATTTAAAGATGAAACATTAATAATTTATGAATTATGAATTATTAATTATATCAAAAATTGGCCTCATTAAAAACGTTCCATGCGCATTCCTTTTGCTTATAATATGGTCATTTTTATTTGCAGGATACCTTATAGAACTAACAATGAAACTTATCACTTATTTTAAGCATTCATTAAAAATATAAAGAGAAAAAAAATAATAATAGTGAAAACACCCTTTTTATTACGCAAAATACCTATAAATCATCTTTTCAAGTACAAAATTTAGAAATTCTGAGCTACGAAGCATAATTTTTTTCAATAAGATTTATTTGATATACAGTTAAGTATATAAAACTTAAATTTCAAAGCAATACAATAATTAGAAATGCGCATGGAGCAGTTTGAATATTCGTATGATATGAACATTTTTATATTGAGAAAAACACATTTAAAGTTATTTCTATTAGTAACCACATAATATCTTAATTAAATACAAATGTCTATAACTAGGAAAGTAATCTCAGAAATTAAAAATTCTTTTTGCAACACATTCCTACTCGTCCGTAGTTTCACAATTCAATAAAATAAAAAAATCGAATTTTTGGACAAATTTCACAACTTTGAAAGTCCACTGTCCCCTTAAGAGTGATGAGGGCCATATTCCTCTATGGAAAGCTGCTACGGGCTGCAAGAAAATGGGATAGATGGGAAAGCGAAAATTATTTCAACTAACAAAAAATAATAACCTCATTTTTTTAATTAACCCGTGGCACAAAGTGCAACGTCTCTTTCAACCTTGATTATTCCTTTTGTAATAAACTTTTTTATTTTCAAATGGAAAATAATGATTACGAGTTTTATGACAAGATACAAAATGTTGATAATATTGATATATATTTATAATTAAAGGCCAAAGATTGCAGATAGAATCGCCTTATTTCAAAACTGTCCGGTTTGTTGGATCTAAGGACAACTTGCGAATGGATTCCTATTATGTCCAAAAACCTGAAAAACAGTGAGATTGTCCATCTTCGTGATATGCGGAATACCGTGTAATAGCTGCACATTTGATCGACTACATCAACTCCTGCTTTTGTCGTATTGTAATCCAGTACAATCGCCGGTTTACCACGGTTAAATCACGACTAACAAATGAATGGAAAGGAATAAATGGGTCAGAAAATCAGACCTGCATTAGAAAGGGTGTAGCTATAAATAGAAACTGCTTAGAACATTCAAACCTTACATCTAAAAACAAACTATTCAAAATTGCGAAAATGTTGCCTTTTGTACACGGGCGCGCCCGTTGAAGGGTTAAATAAATATTAATATTCTTTACTTATACATTCCGTTCCTAATATTATAAATATAAAAATAATATACCCTATTATTTAGATTTATAATATTATGCGTCTTCACAAAAGGCTTCGCAAGACACAGAGCGAGTGCCTGCCGGCCGAATGTTGTGCAAGCCTGCTTATGGATATCCGAGCCGAGCGGAGATTTGCAGAATTCTTTGAGTAGAAAAAATCTTATGTATCCCATGTACAACAGTTTTCAACAAATTTGTTTTCGATTTTACTAAATTCGTCGTAGTCGGCAAAACCCATGTAATCAAGGCTATCATGGTCAATATATCAACATGACTATGTATCAACTTACCTAACCAGCAATCTTTGGCGCACCCAGGATTTAATCTGGGGGAAGGGGGGCGAGCTGAACGGATAAAAATATGATGCAAATTCAATATTCATAATGCAATTTCTATTTCTTTGGGGGGCAGGGCTCCTTGGCCCACCCCCTGGGTGCGCCAGCATCCAACAACACTAGTCAGTGGCGCACCTAGGATTTTTTTCTTGTGGGGGAGGGGTCCAGATGAACGGATAAAAATATTTATAATGCATGGGGGGTCGAGATGAACGGATATAAATATTTATAATGCAAAATCAATATTCATAATGCAATTTCTATTACTTTGGGGGGCATGGCCCCTTGCCCCCCCCTCGGTGCGCCACTGACACTAGCTATTTAAGGGGAAGGAGGAAGGAACTGAAGAGTCGCGGTAGAAATTGTGTCTAGGGAGCTGGTCTCCTTTTCGCCCTGTCTGTTGTGTTGTGGTGGGAAAGGAACTTTCTTTCTTTCTTTAAAAAAAAAAAAAAGAAAGAAAGAAAGAAATTTATACCGTTATTGCACCAATCTAGCAGCCTTTTTAAAAAAAAAAAGTCGAAAGTGTTCTCACAGATGGAAACCGGGCCAAACAAATTTAAACAAGGTATTGAATGCCTCAATTTTGTTGAACTCCAACATTCAGGGCTTCAAAGGCAAAAGGACATTATGGATTTAATAAAAAAAACTTATGTTTTATCGACGAATCTTTCATAAGTCAGCACTTATGAAAGAGCACTTTACTTTTATGCTTCGAGTACTATGTAACTCGTTCGTCGCATTCAATGTTGTGCTTTAGTTTCCCATTTCATCCTATTATTCGATTGAGCTTTGCGATCATTCCATTTTTGGCAACTCTAAACCCAGGAAGAAGTCCCAAAGCCCTTCAGGAAAGAAGAAAAAAAAGTTCACAGCAGAAAATGCTAGTTTCACAAGGGAGTATATTTAAATCAAACTTCGCCCTATGTATATTTGAGATGCCTTAAAGAAGGCCTATCACTCTCTACGACAATTATTTTTTTTATATTTAATGGCTCTAAAATGTTGGCACAAGGTAACGAGGTTAAAAAATACTATTTATACATACTATATATATATATATATATATATGTCAAGGAAAAACGTAAGGCTAAAATATGGGGGGGCTTAAGCACGTCATATTATATATATATATATATATATATATATATATATATATATATATATATATATATATATATATATATATATAAATTTGAAAATTTTGTTTCAAATTTATAAAAAATGTAATAGTTTTACTTAAAAAGGTTAATATTTTTTTATTAAAAAAAACGTATTTTTGAAGCTTATTATTTACTGACTCTAAAGCAGCTGACAGTAGGGTCCCAGTACAATCGAACCCCGTTATAACGAACTTCAAGGAACAAAAGGTTTTGTTCGCTTTATCCGGTGGTCCGCTATATCCGAACCGTTAAGAAAAATGCTAGAGTTCACAAAATGTATAACTCATTAGTTATGTTTATTCAATAATGATGCATTAAAAATGATAAAATCTATTAAAAATGATCATTAATGAATTAAATCGACTAAAATCGATTGCATTTAACTGGCACAATACTAATTAAATTACGTGCAATAGGATAACGGCGGGACCAGAATTTTCGTTCGTTATAACGGGGTTCGACCGTACATCAAAACTTATAAAACAGGGTCCTCGAGCTTTCAAGATTTCTCAGAAGCCCTCATCTTGTTCGATTGATACGCCTGGGCGTGGGATACTTTTACTGCAATGCATATAAGGA
The DNA here is from genome assembly GCA_907164885.2 of Dolomedes plantarius. Lineage (NCBI taxonomy): Eukaryota > Metazoa > Arthropoda > Arachnida > Araneae > Dolomedidae > Dolomedes > Dolomedes plantarius. The sequence goes on from OU015500.1 coordinate 105,996,176, forward strand.
AGTTGTCGGCGAACACATTCCGAAGTGCTCCGACTCCGTTCCTCGAAAATTGGACGCCGCAGGACGCTCGGTCCGGTCTCCCATGCCACCGGCCACGAGCCGCTAACGGCCAGACTCCCTGAACGCGCCGCGCCGTAAGTACGATAAATAGTTTCTCTGAGTGGACGAAAAAAAAATAGCTTTTTCCGGGTCAGAGGGAGAAAGTCGCTGACCTCTCCGTTCAACGGGAAATTTTCTCCCCAGGTCTTGCTGACGACAGCACCATCTGTCGGCGGACAACGGAGTCACACACGCGTTGGTGTTTCACTTGCAGGAAAAAAAAAAGCGGCGATATTTTTAATTGTTTGCAACAGATGTTTATCTAAGGATGTCTATCCGTTAATTTTAAAAAATAAAATAAAGATGAGACTTAATAACTAGTCTCAATGGTACATCCAGTATTTCGGCTTGGAGGGGACAAGCAGACAATACCTCTTGGGGAGTTAAAATCCTTTAAAAATCATTTTGAATTCATCGTCAGTTGCGTTTCCTTCTCAATGGTGATGAATTCAAAATGATTCCCATTTGTTGAAATTCTCTTTTCTGTGTATAAATGAAATGGCTTATGCTGCAGCTTGGAATTATAGCACCAGACTTCAGTATTTTTTCGAGGCTTAACCCTCTAACGGTAGGGGGGGGGGGGGGTCGGATCTGACCCAGGGGGTGGGTTTTCCCCCTCCCGTACTCCTCCTCTCATTATAAGAGATCGAGTTGACAAGGAACTCTACTAGGCAGTCTTTCAACAGGTGTTGGAGCGTTTGCAGTTATAAGTTTGCAGTAAATATGAGTGTCTTTGTTGAAAAACGTTATTCATGATCACTAGGTTTTTTTTTTTTTTTTTTTTTTTTTTTTTTTTTTTTTTTAGATTTTAAAATTTTCTTTTAATTTCGATTTTGAAGGCCAAAAATATCAGTATATATTATTTTTAACATTTTTATGCTCGAAAATGTGGCTCAATAACTTCTAAAACTAGGTACAAGACTAACTTACATATTAGACCTAATATATACAACATTCTATGTAAATGCCAGAGAGATTTTCTTTGTTTAGCAAAATTATAATTTGCTGGGGGGGGGGGGGGGTTTCTACAAAAAGGTTTCTATTTCATGTAAAATATAATCAATAAATATTATTATACGACAAAAATGCTTATTGTGTACATATTTCTACCAAAAACCTCATCAAAAAAGACATCGGGTCGGATCCGACCCGACCGTACCATCTATTTCGTCTCAAACCACTGTACCGTTAGAGGGTTAATAAAGATGATAGCGCAGCGCGTGTCTCTTGGTGAAATTCGGTATCAGTAAAATACAGCACATTTAAATTGAAAAAAAAATTATTTCTCTAACCTGCATAAAACTATTAAAATAAAAAGTGAGGAGATTTTGAAAATAAGTTTAATTCCCACACATTTTTTCAATGCTCGTAAAAAAATCCTATACCTCTAAAACAGTGTTTTCCAAACTTTTTGGAGTCGCGACCCCCAATCAAACGTTTCCCCGCATTTCACCCCTCCCCAGGGTCCGATTTAGAAAATTCTTGACTATAGTCACAACTCGGAATGCCCCCCCCCCTAACACTGATGTGGGCGTAAAATTTCCAAAATTGACACACAAAAAAAATAATCATGAATCATTGTGAAAGTACCATTTTACCAAGAATTGGCTATTTGAAGCGTAGAAGCCTAGAACATTATCAAAAAACAAAAAGCAATACAACATATTAACTTCATCATTAAAACACCAATACAATGCAACCAGAAAAACTTATTAATCCCTTATATATACTATAACATACATATGATGAACTATACATATAACTATACATATGATGAACCAATCAATCAAATTTGAAAGGATATATAAAAAAAATTGCTATTAAAAAAGGTAAAATTTAAAAAAAATTTAATTGGGAATTTTTCTTTCTTTCCTTTTAAAATTAAAATTTTTTTGGGCGCCCCCCCCCCCCCAAATCAGGGCCTGCCCCCGCCCCATGAAATAAATAAATTTCACTTAGTGTGCTTTCCGACTTATTCTTTTGTAGAAACCCTTTCCCTTTGTTTCTTTTTACTCTAATTATTTTGAAGGTTAAAGTACCTTGTTACGTGACACATCATTCGATACTGTCTTACGTGCCAATGTAGATAATACTGTGATAATTTTGCTTTTTTGTAATACAGACGAGAAAAAAGGTGGGAAACGGACTGACTGCCAACAGGACCAAACTGCCAGTGACCAGAATCACTAATGAGTAAATTCACGCAACTAATGCGTGAAGTCAAGCAAGCGAGCGAGCCAACCACCTTTTATAGTACCTTTGTAACTATTTCGAAAGTTATTAATTCTCGCACAAACAATGCGCAGTGTGATTTTATATCGCATCTACCGAGAAAAATTTTTAAACAAAATTCTCATATGAAGCCCTGTTCGATTAGAAAAGTAAATTTATTTAAATCACCTAATAATTGACACCTCGGTTATAATACCCCGTTGGTAACAGGGTACAGCCGGCAGCTTTGTTTTACCGAAAGTCAAGAGCAAAAAATTATCGAGGAAAAATAAATGCATATTATAGTACCATTTTCATTTAAATTTCAAATTTAATTTGTTATGAGGTAAAAATGAACTTGGTACATATTCCATCGAGCGAGAAGCTTCTTACGACTTGAAAGTCGATCGTAGCATTTGACAAGTTGTCCAGTCCTGCTGTATTTAAAGCAATAAAATTTTATTTTGAACGTCTGATAACTTAATTAATCACCCCTCCTTGATTGCATTGCATGGTAAACAAGAAATGTAATTATCGACTCATTAAATGTTAATTAATAAGATCGGAACTAACTAGAATTTTTGGTTTAAAAATGTCGCGATCCTCTGAAACAAGAAAAAAAATTCAGGTAGTCTATTCCAACGAAACTACCGCGAGTTTTTAATGTAGGATTACTTATCGTTGCTTACCTCTTTTGTATGTATATATGTATGTATATGTTATGTATATGTTATGTATATATATATATATATATATATATATATGTATGTATGTATATGTTATGTATATGTTATGTATATATATATATATATATATATATATATATATATATATATATACTCGTACAGTCAATAAATTCGGGGACTTTATTTACTACAACAACGAATACACTTACAAAGTCTTCAGAGTACAATCACCTTCAAAATAATGTCCTTACGCAACTATACACTTTTGCCAGCGTTGATACAGCTTCTGGAGACAGTCCTGGAAACCGTTGAGTGAGAGCTGTCGTAAAGCGGTTGCCGCTGTTGCCATCACTTCTTCGGCATTTGCAAACCGCTTGCCCTTGATGCGATCTTTCAGTGTCGGGAACAGGTAGAAATCTGGCGAGATCTGGGGAAGCAGAACTGTGGTGCCGTGTTTAGCAAGGGCTTGTTGCACCATCAGGGATAGGTGCGCCGGAACATTGTCATGCAACAACATCCACATGTTGGATTTCCAAACGTGTGGACGTTTACCACGGATTGCTTCCCGGAGACGACGAAGAACCTGTACATACCATTTGTTGACGATGTTACCTTGTGTTTGGCGCAGCTTGTCCTTTCTGGACCTTGCACCAATAAACTTCAACCAACCAAACAACTACTGCGCCTACCCGTTGGATGTTCGCCTCCGTTTGTGGGGTCACTGGCCATCCACTTCGCGGATCATCTGCAACAGCATCTCTCCCATTTTTAAACAAGCTGTACCATTTGAAAACTTTCGATCTGCACATAGCTTCGTCTCGATACGCTTTTTGCAGTAACCGTAATGTTTCTGCAGTGGGTTTTCCTAATTTGTAGCAGAATTTAATGTTGGAACGTTGCTCCAAAAAGGACACTTTGCTATATCGACATCATAGGCTGACAGTCTGCAGCCAAATGGTGAGCTGCGTGCCTTAGCAGTTGTGCAAAGCGTCATGTGACGTCTCACGCGTACGCAGATAACCAGACTTGCAAACCACTTCGTTATTTCGGTTCCCCCACACACCGGGCATGACGGGGGAGGGTAGTCCCCGAACTTATTGACTATACTGGTATATGTAGAAATTGGTCGGTGTCTAGGGGTAGAGTTGTTCTCAGTCTTATAGAAACCTTTCCGCTTACTGCACGGCGGAACTAGACTCTCTTATACTCAGACAGTACTCAATGAAAGAGTCACTGCTTAAAACACAACACTATATATTGACACTTAGGACTATTTACAGTTGTAGAAATACGTTACATATAAAATTACACGTCAGGCCGCACCAGGCCTCCACAATCAGATTGGGTTAAAGTATCCGGCCGTCTGCCGCGATAGGGTTAACAAAGCGCCGTCTGCTGCTTATCAGGAGCCAACGTCATGTCCCCCTCGAGACTGTCTCTCCCGTCCCAGCCCGTGTGCTGTTTTCGGCACCTCTTACCAGGTCGGGACCCAATCTCAGTCTCCCCTCAAATACTTTTCTCCCAGTTCATCTCTCGAAACCCTAATAGCGCTGTCGTCGCATAGCGTACACGGCGACATATAGCTCATAGCTGGAGGCCTGGGATAATACAATTCCCATATATATATATATATATATATATATATATATATATATATATATATATATATATATATATATATACATACATTGCTCAAAACAGTTAGGGGAGCACATGGTTTTAACGAAATTACGCAAATACTTACACCGATAAGTAACATAAAATAAATCATCCATAATTTAAAGCCTAGCAGGAAACAGAAGAAGAAAAGTTCATATGCAAATCAAAGTTCATGACGTCAAAGACCAGAAAAAGAACGTAAGGGTGGAAATCGGGCTGTTGCAGAAACGTCTGTTTCACTGCCTTAACTGTGAAATTCGATTGCTCAGTTACTCTTTTTGAGAAAAAGGTGACTTGAAAATGTCTCAACAACGTGATTTACCGGAATCCATGGCATGGCGTATTATAGGCAGACTTGAATCCGGGCATACACAACGTAGAGTCGCGGACACTGTTGGAGTCGCCAGATGTGTCGCTGCAAGGCTGTGGAATCGATTCCAAGAAACAGGGAATGTTAGACGTCGACTAGGGCAAGGTCAGCCACGCGCCACTACAGCAACTTATGACCGGTATATACTGTTAACAGCTCGTCGAAACAGAAAAGACAATGCTACTCAGCTGCAAAGACAGTTGCTCTTGGCAACAGGACGAAGGGTGTCCAGCCAAACAGTACGTAATAGGCTTCATCAGGGAGGTCTCTATGCACGTAGGCCAATGGTCTGCATTCCGTTGACCTCACGCCACCGTGCGCCCGAAGAAGATGGGCTGCTGAACATCGAGATTGGGAGCAACATGATTGGAGCCAAGTGCTGTTTACAGACGAGTCCCGATTCAGTCTGGAGTGTGACACCCGACGTGTTTTGGTATGGAGGGAAAGGGGCACTCGAAATAACCTCACATTTGTTCGTGAAAGGTCACAATACAGACGAGCTGGTTTTACGGTATGGGGTGCAATCAGCATAGGGGGACGTACGGACCTTTGACGGCCCGAAGGTATGCAGACGAGATACTGAGACCTCATGTCATACCTTACGCTGCAGCCATTGGAGATTCCTTTACTTTCCAGCATGATAATGGCAGACCACATACAGCTCGTCTTGTAGAGAACATGCTTGAAGCTGAAACAATACAGCGTATGGAATGGCCAGCGTACTCTCCTGACCTGAATCCAATCGAGCATGTTTGGGACATGCTCGGACGAAGCATTGCTGCGAGACCAAGGCCTCCTTTTACTCTCCGAGACTTGGAGATTGCACTTCTTGAGGAGTGGAACAGTATTCCCCAAACTCTTATCGATAACATCATCGCTGTGTGTGTGTGTGTGTCAGTCAGTCAAAATTTTGACGCATTTTGGTACTTTTCTGTTTAACTGTTTACTGCTTGCCCAAACGATACAGACTGGGTTTGGCGCGCTGCCAAAATTGTAACTCGTGACGCAGGACATCTGAAATTTTGTTTTCCGGAGGACTGTTATGGAGGAACGTAATCCTGCGTTAAAAGGGGGAGGGGGAATTTCGCGGAAAGGTACGCAGAATATCAAGGATTTGAACTTTTTTCCGTGTTTCCTTCGTCTTATGATTTTTAGCTTTAGTTTACAAAATTTTCAACAAAAACTATATCTATCAGTATTTCTATTTAACAAATAACAATTTAAAAATGTGTGTATTTGTTATGTGGTAAATATAAACTTGCATACATTCTGTATCGGGAAAAAAGAAACAGGGATACTACAATGTATAAAATGTTTGAACACGAGGAACAGCTGAATTACGAACTGCATTATACCGAAAACTACTATGCTAATTTTTAATGATTAGAACAGATATCATAACTAGTACTACACTAAATGTCGAACTGATTATTAAGACTTGATAAACTCCAGAAAAGCGTGTCGTTTGATCAACTAGGGATTACACCATTTATAAATCAGTACACTATTGCACGCATCCCGTCATATAGTATTACAAAAAATAGTTCAGTTAATTTAAGGATAAAATATTTGACAATTCGCATCTAATAAATTACAATATACGACTAATACAAGATTTATAATATACTTTGGATAAAAATAAGCTTTTTTACTCACATCGTGCTCTCCTTTGTTGTTAAAGTCTTGAATTTTCATATTATGTATGTTCAGCAACCTAGATTAAACTTAAAATTCTCAGTATTGGACTCTTTATACTATCCCTTTCAATAATTCATCAAATAAATCAGATTCTCACAAGGCATGAACATCGAAAACACTTCATGTAAATAGATAGATTCATCTTGTTCAAATCGGTGAACGAAACACACGCTGACCATAATAGTGAGCACCAGTGGCGTAGTGAGCATAACTGGCGCCCGGGGCACGATACCTTTGTGGCTCCCCCCCCCCCTGAAAAACATACAGTAATATAATATATAGACCCTATATTGGCGCCCTCGATAAACATATAATAACATAATATATAGACCTTATATTGGCACTCCCCCCCCCCCCGAAAAGCATATACAGTGGAATCTCGATCGATCGTTTTCGGATCCATCGTTTTTCCGTATGTGTCGTTCATTTTATCCAGTCCCAAAGATCATATTGCTTTGTTATGTTTCCGCATCTATCGTTTTCCCGCATTTATCGCTCATTTCAATCGGTCCCTTGAAAAACGATAGATCGAGATTCCACTGTAGTAACATAATATATAGACCTTATGTTGGTGCCGTCCCCTAAAAACATATAGTAATAGTATAATATATAGACCTTATATTGGCGCGCCCCACAAAATAATATAGTAATATAATATATATACCTTATATTGGCACCCTCCCCGAAAAACATATAGTAATATAATATATAGACCTTATATTGGGGCCCTCCCCTGAAAAACATAGTGATATAATATATAGACCTTATATTGGCATCCACCTCGAAAACATATAGTAATATAATATATGGATCTTACATTGGCGTCCCTCTGCGAGTGGCGCCCGGGGAATGATAGACGCCCTTTCCCCCCCCCTTTGCTACGCCACTGGTGAGCACCATGTTATGATGACACACTCGAGACGATCGGAATTCATAAATTCTCTATTATTATATTGTTCAGGGATTTGATTTCGCTTCAGGAGGCTCATATCTAAAAAAAATAGCTATTTGTGTGCGATAAAAACATACTGTCATCTTTATTTATTATATTTTTTGGTTCAGTTATAATATCGAGCATTAAGCGTTCGGCAGTCCCAGACTAATACGTTTGTATTACATTAATCGACCAATGTTAGCGGTTGATTTTGATAGAGAGATTGTTTGGTTCCCACTGTCAACTAAAGATAATCATTAAGCTGCTGAATGATCCCAGAAATTACCAACTACATAAATGTCTTACCCATCAGAGAATTTCGACTGCACGGTCTTAAAGGAAATTGAAATGTCGCCATAATGATAAATGCAGTGGTACTTCGACTTACGAGTTTTTTTTTGAGATACGAGCAGTCTCTCGGCTGATTTTTTGCCTTGAGTTGCGAGCTAAATTCGGGTTACAAGCCAGCTTCAAATACCCCACCGCTAGTTTGCGGAGCGAACACCATGAAACGTTCTCGTCAAATGAGTATACGATAAACATAAAATATTTACAACCTTTATGTACAATTATTATACGTATTATTCTATGACTAATTTCCAGTCTTAAACCGAGAGATTAAGCCCGTCTGCACACGAAGCAACTCTAAAGAAACTGATAACCGACTCAAATCACAATACAGTCCATGATGAGTCGTAACCTATAAACCTACAAACCCGCCCGACGGATTTGTAACCAGTTGCGCCGTGTGCGTGGCTCCATTCAATTACATAGGTTACGACTCATCACGGGCTGGTTTGTGATTGGAGTCAGTTATCAGTTTCTTTTGAGTTGCCCCGTGTGCAGACGGCCTAACTCTCGGATGAACAATTATCACCTGGGGCAACTTGCTCTGCCCACGCTTGAGTCGCCCTCTGAAACCGAATTGCATCCAACCTCTCATTTCAGAAACATTCAGGGGGAGGAGGGGATGAAACAGACCTCATTGGACAAGTTTTTATCGAAAACCCCTGCAGATGAAAGTGAGGCAAACGTGACGAAAAGGGGCAAAAAATCAGCAAATAAGATTCAATTATTCAGTTCATCCTTTCTCATCCACTTCTGTGAGTATCTTCAAGTCGTCTGATCTCAACAGTAAATGTTGTACATTATACTGAATAAAACCAGTTTATTGCAGTACAGTCTATTGTATTGTGTTTTTATACAATGTTATTTATAACTACATTTTCCTTATTTAAAAACAGTTTATTGTAACAAAAAATTTCGGGGTTTTTTTAGGGGGGGGGTACGTATTAGTGACATTTCAATTCATTTCAATGAGGAAAATTGATTTGATATACGAGTAATTCGAGGTACGAGAACCGTCACGGAACGAATTAAACTCTTAAGTCAAGGCGCCACTGTATAGATGTTTGCTGCTATAATAGATATTTAAATTATAAATATATAAAGTAATTAGGCCTTGTTTACATTTATAATTAAACATCAGAGTCATCGGCGGCGGGAATTTTTTTTAGGAATGGTAGAGTTTAACGAAATGTCATAGCGGCGCATTTCGATCCTATAGGATCAGGTGGGGTAATTGTAAACAGTATATGAATGATCGAAATATTTTAACTTTTAATAAAATATGATTTGGGTTCAAAATTAAAATAACTGTCAATAATAGTTATTTTAACTTTTCTTGTTATGTTGCATATAAGGAATTGACAAAATATCAATATTAGAGAGCTCTAAAATACAATTCACAATTACACCACCCATTTACAAATATCCCGACAACATAGGGATAATTGTGAATATGTGTTGGCTTTATATTTTAAATGAAATACATATACAAAAATGGAGGTAACTGTAAATCAGTTGTCACTGTATTGCTTCATGTTGTGTTTTAAGACTTAACCGTGTGTTTACATTTAAAATTTTAAGGGAACGGTGGACCTTTATTTCAGCAAATCTCGTCATTGTAATACTGATTGTGTTATTTTAAATAATATATATATTTCTGTTGATTATTACTACCAAAATAATTATTTTCAAGTAAAAAATCATTTATGAAGCTTCTACAAAGTAATTTATAATGAGTAAGTGTAGTAATAAATTTTAAGTCTGTATTTCTCAAACCAGATTTTTTAAATGCTCCATGCTACTTAACTTTTCTTCAAAATTCATGAAATTGATAAGGAAGAATCCTGATGCTGTTTACAAAAAAACTGGGTATGCATTTTACAATTAGACTGCATTAAGGTAGTTAAATTTGATTTATAACTTTTTAAAAGGCAAAATTTTGATGAAAATCGGGGCGGAATTCAGAAAAAAATCTCTCAAAAATTAACTATTCAAGGGATTAAATAATTGATACCCAGATTTGTTTGTTATACAGTTTAAAGAGATTAAAATGCAAAATCGAGGAAATATCTCAAAAATTAAGTAGCAAGGAGCATTTTAAAATTTTGTTTATAAATTTAAATTTTTTTTAAAAATCTTAAAATTTTAATGAGATTGGAAATTTCTTTTAAGGTATTCTATTTATTTATAGTGATATGTGTATATGTACAAAATTTCGTATCTCTATAATGAAAAATAAAAAAAGTAAATTTTAATGTCCACCGTTCCCTTAAATCATGTAGTAGGATAGTGCTATAACGAAGCAATAGTAACAATAAGCTCCTGGAACACCATCCTTAAATGGCGTTTTGAGATTGTTTGCTTTAACATATTCAACGACAATATTAACGATATCATATTTATAACACTATCGATTACAATATCATATTTTTTGCACTGATGACCCATTCGAGCTCTAGTTTTAATGCAATTCACCAACAAAGTCTACTTTATCTACCAAGTCTATCACCACTTCTCGGGTAGGCTTAGTCCACTATTTTAACCAACTCTATTTCGTCTTGATGCTATAATGCTGTCTTGATAGAAAGGCCAGCGCCTACTATATTAATAGAACTTTTCTACCTTTTATTCTATTAAAAAATAACACTTCTAGGCTCTCCATAACGTACCGGGCTTGTGAGTAAGTGCATATATGATTTTCTACATCCCTGATTGCTCATATGCTCTTCGAAGTAAGATGGCCTAGATCCCTAGATAATCAAAAATCAATAACAGTACTAGGTACTGCCTTTTTCAGTAACCTTTTTTCAGTCAGTCAGATTTTAGTAATACTAAATCATGTTCTGGTGCTATGATGCTATTTAGTTAATTATTTATTAAATAACAGCATTCGCAACTACCCGAAAATCATATTTACATTTACCTCATTCAGAAAACTTTGTGGGGTGATTGTAAATTGACTCTAGTTTGAGCCTATCTTGTGAATACCTTTACATAACAGTATAACTAATTAATGGCGAATTTTATATTTACCATTTTATCGTTTTCGTGCAGAATGAGCTGTATTTGTTCTCAAAATGAAGATTTCTTCCAAGCCTTGCAAAACCTTTTATCAAACTTTTTTGACAGAAAAACTTCAATCACAAATACGAGTACTAACATATAATCAACTAGAATTCAAACAACACTGCAGTTATCGACGGAAGATAAAGAGATGATGTAATGGCTATGTAACCAATATTCCTTGCCTCAAAACAGAAATTTTCCTTGTGTTTACAATTACCCAGAATTTACAATTCAAGGTCAAGGTAGTATGGTATACGGAGTACCTAGCAATGCAAAGCATCCTCCGAACGGATAAGATTTAGAAACATATAGTAATTTTCCGAAGTGGGATTGTTGAATTTACAATTACCCCACCTGACACTATTCATTATTGAAGGAAATCGCAAATCTTGTGATACACCAAACCAACCACGTGTCAATTTCAGAATCATCGGTTGGGCGTTAACCAATCAGTATGCGTTTGTCTCTTTTTGACGCAATTAATGTGAACAGTGATTTCTTCTTTCTTTTTCACGCTAAAGGAAGCAATGAAAAGCTAACGCTGCCGAATAAATGTGAACAAGGGCTTATCCCACTTCTTACTAATTATGCCAGTTTTTTCCCCCTCAGAATTATGTAATGAATATCAAAATTACGTTTTGCTAATTGTTTATAAAGCCGCAAAATTTTTTCGATTTTTTTCCTCTTCCTTTCTGCTTTGTACTTCCAGTATGTTATTACACATGCTAAGTTTCCTCCCAATCCAACCTTTTGTTTGGCTTATGAAATTTTCACAAGTGTATTTAGAATGCTTTGCTTTAAGACACGAGTGTAGTTACAAATATTTGACTTTTTGTAATAATAATGTTATCCGCTGTACCAGGGGTTCTCAACCTTTTCCAACCCATGTATCCCTTTTTGTGTATCATTAACTATGCGTACTCCCAACAAAAACACTTTAGTTTTATTAAAATGTGTTATATTAGTTAAAGTTTAATTGTTAAACTGTTAACGTTTAATTACGAATAGGTAATTTAAATTTAAAACAAGAAATTTTATTTTAATGGGCATTTTATTACAAAGTTTTTATTAATCCGACATAAAATTAAAAAAATCTCAGGAAATAATTAGTGGGAACGCTAGGCTTGTTTTTGTTTACAAAGTTCATCAATATTTGGCTTCAGCTTGGATACAGTAGTAACGAACGACGTGTTTGCTTACTGCTTTACTGATAGTTTTCAGTTTTAAATCATTACTCAAACTTTTGTCAATTAAATTCTAGCATATATCAATATAATTTTGTATACTTTTTGGTAGTTAACTGTGTACCTCTTGCATATTTTCGTGTACCCACAAGGGGTACGCGTACCACTGGTTGAGAACCCTTGCTCTATACGTTAAGTTGACCGTCATAATATGACGGTTAACATGTTTCGAGGAACATATTATGTTCCTCGAATGGTCAAAAATCACATAAATGTTTCATATAGCAAAATAAATAAACAAATAAAACTATAAATGCAAACTTAATTGTGAAGATTCCATAAAATACAAGTTTCAAAATAGTAATAAAAATAACTTACTTGGAAGATACTGATGTTCCGTTTCTGCAAGCTGTGTGACTACACTTAAGTAGGTACTAGTTATAAAATACAAATCACTCCTTTAACCAGGATGTTACACTGGAGTATACAAAGGGAAGATAATACGAATCTTTATTTTAGGACTTACCAATCATGTCTACAGAGTAAAATGAATATCCATCTTAATTTCAAGAGAAAGTTGTAATACCCATGTCAAGTTCTTTGCCTAGGATTTACTGGAAGTGCAAAATAGCAAGTAAGCAATCATTTACATGTCGAAATAACAAACATAACTGATTTCTAAAACTATTTCCCCGGGTTCAAGAAAGTATAATACAAAAAGAATAAATATATATATTTATTTCAATACTAAGCAGAGGTGTTCTAGTCGAAATCTTCAGATGGTATCTGAATGTGCAAGGGAACAGTCATCGATAGACAACGGTGAACTAGTCGGCTATCAAATTTAGTTGCCAAGTTTATACTACGAGATATGTTACAAAGAAATGCAAATAGATACTTTCTCAGAGGATAGAGATAATGGTGTTGCACAGGATTGTTTGCCGAACTATCACCCCTCCCAGACGTACTGGCAGATATATCCGACCGGTCGTGCACAGTCGAAATCATTCCACATGTATTCCATCTCTGACATCATCTGGACGCACTGTTGAGTGCCACCCGAGTCGTTGGGCTGATCAGGTCCCCACACCGTGTAGTTGCCCAACAGGGACCCGTTGTCGTAGTAGAAAATGCCATCTCGCTTCCGGACGCCGATCCAGGATTGAAGGATGTTGCCTTTCCTCATCAGAGCTACAAAGAATAATATCAGTTAGCGTAAAGTGTGTAAATCCTATTTCTAGGGTTTACACCTATTTGACGTTAGTAGTGAGAGAAATGTTTTGCAATTTATGTTGTAAGTAGCTGAAAACCCGCGCTTCGCTACGGAGTACATTCAAATTAAATACAACGGTCAATGTAGGCAATTAATGCCAAAAAATTAAATATATATATTTATAATAAATGCGACGATCAATGTATACAATTGATGTAAAATAAATATATATATATATATATATTTATAAAAAAATCGTAAGGGATATTTATGTTTTTTTGATAATATCCAATCATCTACTGCATTAGAAAGAAAAAAAATATTTTTTTGTCTATTTAGTTGTTACGCACGTGACGATAAATTTATTTAAATTATCAGAAAAAGAAATCACGTGATCAACATTTAATAAATTAAATTCTAAAAATTAATCTTTAAAAATTCACCAAAAATCAGAAAATGGAGGTAAAGATTCGAAAAAGATTTCATTTTGAAGGAATTTTTATGATCTTTCTCGTGATATAAATTTTATAACCCTCAATGTATTATTTTAAATGAAAACTTTAAAAAAGTTACAAAAACAGCTTAAAAATTTAATTTAAAAAAATCTAAGAAGAATTTTTGAAAAATCTTTCTTAGTGCACCCCTACACTATTAGAAGAATCGCCATGCAAAATTTCAGCCCTTTAGGTCCAGCGGTTTGGTCTGTGCGTTGTATGTCAGTCAGTCAGTCAGTCAGTGAATGAATGAGTCAGTTACGGAACTGTTTTATATATATAGACTATCAAATCTTTCAATCCTTTCGCATTCTGTTTACAAATTAGACCGGGATGCTAATATCAGATACCATCGCGCCAAAAAGAAAACCAATCGAGTAGTCATTGATTAGAGGGAACTAGTTCAAGTGTTTACGGTATGGGTAACTAACGTGAAAATAGCAAATATACAAGTGACTACTTGTATATTTGCTAGATTCTACTGTCCAGCAAACTGCATTTGTATTATAACTGGACAATATGTAGTGACAATTAAGATTACATGCATGTTTTCCTCTTCCATTTAAGGATATCTTAGGCTGAATCTTTATCGGCAAAAAGCATCTATATATATAAAACGCGTAGGTATGCGGCACAAAAATCGACGATATTTCTATACTTCGAATGACAACGGCTGCAACTACCAGATGTAAACATTAACGGCCATCCGCAATTTTCAACCGCGTGTCATCATGGATTTATGCACTGAAATCAGGAATGCTCGAAAGCGAGCTACACGATCAAGTGAAAACTGGGAACAGTCTCACGGAAGAAAGCTAAGAAAAAATAATTCATTAAGAGAGAGGCGGCAGAAGGGGAGCATAAATGCTCGCGAGGTTAGGCTTAATCGTCTCCCACATAGCAACCGATAGCCAGTAATAGTTAATTTTCTACATTTTTTTCAGTACTTGCTGAATGTTTGCTCCATTTTATAAGTGAAAAAAATTTCCCAACAATTTATTATTTGATATGATTAAGTACAGATATCTGATTTGTGAATAATATTACATTCAGAGAGTGATGTAATCCACACTATATTTTAGTACTTGCTGAATTTTTACTTCATTTTTTAAGTGAAAAAAAATTCTCCAACAATTTCTTATTTGATGTAAGGATAAAGTGTAGATATCTTAATTTTGAAAAATAGTACATTAAGAGAGGGATGTAATTTTTAACATCATTGGTTTGGGTTTCTCAGTCTTATCTTTATCTCTGTTCTGAAGTAATGGAAATTCACATTTTTTAATCACGATGTTTTAGAATAAGCCTTATAGAGAATACCCATTAACAACGTATATTTATGATGAAAGGTAATGGTAACATTCCTTACATATGTTACTTTCAGTTGAGTTGTTTTGTAAAAGAAAATATAAAACTAAAAGCGACCACGCTGCTCGCGCAGCGGCTTTTTGAATTAGTATTTTGTTCCTTGATGATTTAAGAAGAGTCTCCTTTTGTTTCGAATTAAAAAACTAACGAAATTAAAATATTTTGCTTGTCTGATTTGCCGTCATTTTTAAAAGCCTTTTAGTGGATCATAAGTGCTTCATACAAAAGTCAAATTAGAAAACACCCATTTCATTTGCCACTTTCAAGAATGTGCAAACAATCTGTACAGATTATTTATTTATTTATAGTTCTGCCCATGTCTTTTTCTATGATTAGACTATCAGTGGATTTTGCAAGTATGGCCGATACACTGTAAAATTAAAGATACTACTAATATTACATGCAAATATGACTGATACTACTTTCAATTGTGTGATCAAGTAATATTACTACACAGTTTTGTGCGATCAGTGGGACACCCATTGGGGAAAAGGGTATGGTTTCAATAATCTAAAAGAGCTTAAAAGTTTGGCATAAAAATAATAAGACACGACGAATCCTGTTCCGGTACTTGATATTTTTAGTAAGTTTCAACAATTATTTGTAAATAACCCAATAACTTATTTTTTTTCTCTGAGTTCTTGTTATGAAGACGACGTATTATCAAATTCAATTTCAAAACTTCTCTGTGTTACGGTATATTGAAATGTATCGTAACACACATTAGGCATGATTGTGAGCTATGTGGGTGGTAATGAACTCAATCGATTAAGTCCTGGAATCTCTTCCGACCAGTAGTCTTATGTTTAAAACTTTAAAATGACTATCCGTAATGCCATATGATTCGTTCGAATGATTTAGCAACACTACCTCACAATCACGTTTAAATTTCAAAACCAAATTCTCGGATTAAAAATAGGATGTTAAAGTTGGATTCTTAGAACCCTAGTAAATTTTCCTAGCCTTTACGTCCACCTTTAAATGCTCTAAATCCTAAACAAATCGAGCCACAATAAAATAAGTAAAATTTGAATATAAATTGAATAATACACGTTAAGGTATTTAAAAAAAAGTCACTAATGATCAGATACTTACTATACAATCTTAATTGATTGTATAGTACTTACTATACAATCTTAATTGATTGTATAGTAAGCATCCGATCACTTCAACAAAAAGGCCTAACTTAAACGAAAAAGCATTTTTCTAATAATTAGATGCTCTACAACATGTTTATTAGCTTTTAAAACATAGTATATCCTTTTAGGGGGACATACATTCAACTTGCTGTTTTCTTGGTATTTAAGGCTCGATTTTATTCATCTTCTACCTTTAGTTTTTAGTTTCAAGTAAAATTTTGTTTCCCAATTTCCGATGCCACATTTTGTTAATTATGTTCTAGGCAGTTTATATCTTAGGTAGTTTACATACCCAGGGCAGCTATATAACATCAAGAGTCGCAGGTTCAAAACAATGTTTGGTATGTTGTCTTGTTTTTGAAATGGAAATGAATTTTTAGGTTGAAGTTTTTGTACCGAAAATTTTAGACTACGATTTAAACTGTCAAAATATTTATGCCAATTCATATAGCAAATTAATTGAAGATTACCTCTTGAACGGACAACATACACATTGTCATAGGGACATGACAGTAGTGTCACGGCCAGGGGCAGGAGCATTGAAAAGTACAGGACAAAGTAAAATAATTGTTAAATGCAAGAAAGAAACAGGGCAAATGACGGGCAATAAAAGAGAAGGGAAGAAAGCCAGCAATATACCGAAACAAAATTTAGAGATTGTGTCTGTAGCAAGAAATAGAAGATAAAAGTTGAAGAGAATGAGTTGCACGAAGAGAAGAAATGAAAATTTATGATGGCTATAAAACAGCCCACCCTGCTTGAAGCCGAAGCATGGGAAAAAAGTTAAATTTGGGGGAGAATTTATAAATCCCGCCCTCGATGCGCATTGGTAAAAAGGGGATTGAGAAGAGGCAGCCACGGACGAATGGCGATGGCATGGTAATTATATGACCAATGGAAATTATAAGAGGCGGAGTCAACATTAATAAGAAAATAATATGAAATGAGAAAGAGTGAAGGCAGAGTTAACCTAAGAAGTCAGAGTTGGTCAGAAGTTATTGAGATATAGAAGTGGTGTCAAGGCACATATACCTATGAGGAGGGTGTTAGAAGTTTGGAGATACAAGTTGTCGAGCGCCCAGTATCCCGTGCCGAGGGTCTGCAAGGAGTGATGGAGTTAGAGAACCGACGATGAGCGTAGAGTGTCTGCAATGACCTACGGAGCCTTATACCAGACAAGAAAGTGCCCTAGTTCCGTGTGATGATAAATACGACGAAGTTCATCATTACGAGTGCCAGCTGCCCATAGTGATTCAACAGTCATCTTCCGAGGTACCGACTTTGCGTTTCCTTTTTATATTGCTATCATTGCTTCTCAGTGTGTAGCCATAATAATTAATATAGAGCTCGATGAGTATAGTGTTTGAATATAAGATGTTAATGAATTGACCGATAATTCGTACAAACAATTTAATATGATGTTATGCTTATATATATGAATTAATTTAGTAGTAATGAAATTAAGAGTAATATGTGTAGATGCAGTACGAAAGATTGTCATAATAATTGAATGAAGTAAATATATGTGTCGTAGTAATGAAGTTGAGAGTTGTAGATGAAGTACGAACGATTGTCATAATAATTGAATGAGTGAAATATATGTGTCGTAGTAATGAAATTGAGAGTAATATGTGTAGATGAAGTACGAAGGATTGGAATGATAATTGAATGAATTAAATATAGGTGTTGTGGTGAATTAATTTAGTAGGAATGAAGTTGTGAATAATGTGTAAATGCCGGAGGAAATAATTAGTAACTTGTAGCGTATTATGTGTTAATAATCAATAAATTAATTTGTCAGTATAAACCAGAGTTGTTTCCATTATTTGGGAATCACAATCAATCAATGTACTAACCACAATCTTTAAGCAATGAATTTAAAATAAAAATCATAATTAGTAAGTATAACTAATATTCTAATAACTCCCAATCTTTAATCAATTTTATAACCATCACTGCTACACACATTGCAAAACGTCCTCCAACATGTCTTACTGAAGGAATTAAAAGTATTTTTTTCGATCATCATCTATGGTACTTCTGTTTACCACTATTCGATTATCCGGACCAATCATGTTAAATGGGCTACCCTCAACTCGTTTCATCATTTAGAATTTTAATTTTCCACGATTTCTAGGATTAAAAAAAAAACCTTTTTTTATATTATTATTATTATTATTATTATTAAAAAGAATGTTTTCCTTGGCACTTGGGTGTGATATCTCGTAAACCTAACATATAGATATTCTTTTAACTTTTAATTTGCATTTGAAAAAAATCCATGAATTTCTTGAAGCATTTTCGTTTTTAAATCAACAATAATAACAAAATAGTAAAATAACAAAACTTCCTCTTAAATATAATTGAATAAATCAAGTAGACAAATTTTAAAGTGCTTTTTAACCACAATAATATTAAAACTTACTTTTCTCACTTTTGCAGACTGATATATCCACCTTTTTAGTACCCGAAGTCTTCAGTGAAATTATTTTACCTCTTTCAGAAGATAATTTAAATACAATATATTTTAATGTTTACCACAAAAAGAAAACTAAGTTAATACATATTTTAAAGAAAACCTTTTCTTTAAGTTAATGCAGGGTTTTTTTTTTTACCATTTTTTGGAAACTAAACGAGTCTGACCACTTTTAAGACACTTAACATCTTCTAAGAATGTCTTTCAGAAAAGTGCAATCATACTTACTGATAAGAGTCTCGTGGTCAAGGGTGTGTTTCGGCATGGCCAGGAAAGCCTCTTCTTCACGACAAGCGGCATGTGCCTCCTCCCAAGAGAGGGGTGTCTTGAAAAGCTTGAATTTCCCTATATTTGGAGAAAAAAATCATTATTACATTCCAAAAATGTAATGCACTTACGTCATTGGAGAGCAAATTAAACATGTACATATACAGACACGTGTACACCGTATGATTCCTCCTAATTGAATTGTAGAGGCTGAATTGTATAGAGTCAATGGTCAACTTCATATTGCGACGTATATACATATTTCTTCAGGCTATACAAACTCTAATTAGAACCTATTCAGCAGGTAGCTTATCATTTCTGAAACGTTTCTCTGATTTTCCTGAAATTTCTGAGGACGCTTTACTTGAAGAAGATCATGGAAGATTTGTTACCGAGTTTCAGGAAGGCCGAATAATTAATTGTCTTGCGTCAACGATAGAAAACAAACAATTAACTAAAATTACTGGAATGAGGTAAAAAATTACCTTATTCTAAGCAATGGCCCATCAGTCCGCACGAAACAATGTATCCGACAGGCTTTGCACCTATTATACACGTTCCGAGAGGCAATGATATGATCTGTTTCTGTTGGTCGGTTCTAATCTCAGCAACATTAAACTAAACTAAACTCATGGCGCAACAGTCTGCTCTGGACCAAGGCCAGCGGTACCCATCTCCGCTTTCTTGACCGTGGGCTTGGGGTGCCATGCAGCATATGTTTCAGTCAGGTGGTCAACCTGACGTGGAACCCCCAGAGTTTGGTTCCAAAGCATGTTTGGTCCTCATTTTATTGACCCACTCAAGGGATGAAAGGCTGAGTCGACCTTGCCCAGTCGCAGGGTCGAACCCTGGACCTCTAGCGTGGCAGTTGGACGCTTTTAACCACTACGCCACCGGGCGTCCCTCAGCAACATTATGTCGCTAT
This sequence comes from Dolomedes plantarius, assembly GCA_907164885.2. NCBI lineage: Eukaryota > Metazoa > Arthropoda > Arachnida > Araneae > Dolomedidae > Dolomedes > Dolomedes plantarius. The sequence goes on from OU015500.1 coordinate 106,016,313, forward strand.
AAAATGACATCAGGTGAGTACCTGAATCAACTGAAAGACCATGTAATCCAATCAATGAATTGTATCCCCGGACGACACGGTTCTGTTTCAGACGACGGACATGGCATTACTGGGTGCAAGGCGAACAGAAAATAATCACGGTAAGAAATGCAAAAGTTATCAGATAAAAAAGTAAAGAAATGTCACGTGAAAACATGAGAGAAAATATATAATGTTTTCTGGCGTGACATATCTACATATATACACTGCCTGGTCAGGAAAAAAACTACCGTCCACGTTAATATTTCGTTGGACCATCTTAAGCTGTGATTTCAACACGCATTCAACTTTCTATTGTTCCAAAGAGCTTATTCAATGTTTCGACGTTTATGTTCATTCAAATCTGCATTTTTCTGATTATTTTTTTGCTGAGATCTTGAAATGAGGATGCACGAGTACAATCCATTCGTATTCTCTTCCAAAATACTTTTCAGAGGAGGTCAAGTCAGGATTCTGGTAATCAAATTCTTGAGTGAAAATGATGTCTCCAATTATCTCAACCATTCAATCGCAGTTTAGGATGATAAATCCTTGACATCGGTAAGAATTTATCGATAGTAGCGTATCATCGATATAATATTCATTTTTAGTGTCTATATCTATGCCCTGAAATTCACTTTACAAGTTTCTACCACAGCGTCTAATGCACAATTGTTCAAACAACGTAAGGCATACTCACGGCATTTATTGGAGCACTTCCCTTTATAGGCGCATTGTTTCGATTTCATGAAGTCCACCTGCAAAAGAGGAACGGGTATAAAAAACGGTCAGGTTAATTTTTGTTATTGAAATACACGATATTTGTGTATTTCAATAAATGCCCTCTTTTTACCTTTACTTAAAAAATTGATACTTATTAGGAGCGACGTAATAAGAATAACGATCTGTCTCTCTCCACATACACACGTTACGCTAAAAAAGTATGTTTCATACCGAAACTTACACAAATTCACAGCGTGATATATAAATTATTAATTTTATACACTCTCTACCAATAAGTATTTGGACACCAATGCAACTGACGATATCTGTGGTCCTGATATACAATACGTCACGCCCTCCGCCGTTAAATATCGTGTAGGAAACAACATTTGCATTAGTCGAATGCAAGATGCCATGAAGTGCAGAGTTATCTGATTTCGAGAAAAGTGTAATCGTCGGGTATCACAGAAATGACCGATCCTTGAGGGACATCTCTAGCGAGCTGAATAACCCAAAATCGACGGTGGCTTAAGTAATTCAGAAGTGAAAGGTGAGCGGTGGTTGTCGGAATGTGCCTCGAGTCGACAGACCCACGAAACTGGGAGATAGAGACCGACGGGTGCTGTCCAGAGAAATTCGGAAGAACCGCACCCAACCGATGGCCCACATACTCCAGGAGTTTCAACGGGCATCCGGGGGTGCTGCTTCGATGAATACCATCCGTAAGGAAGCACATCTGCTTGGTTTTCGTGGTCGTGCTGCCATCCATAAGCCTTTGATCACAAAGTCCAACCCGGCTGCTCGGTTAATGTGGTACAAAACACGTCAAAAATAGACCATAGATCAGTGGAAACGGGTTCTCTGAAGTGACGAATCAAGGTTCAACCTCTACCGTTCGGATGTCAGGGTCTGGGTCTAGCATCTGCCTGGAGAGCACATCCTACCAGAATGCATTGTGCCCACAGTAAAGTTCGGCAGAGGTGGAATTATGGTCTGGGGATGTTTCTCCTGGTATAGACTGGAACCCTTGGTTCCAATTCATGATAAGCTCGACGCCGACGCCGACGCCTACTGCACTATTTAGGATGATAGCGTGCTTCCTACGTTGTGGCAGTTTTACGGGTTGGACCCATGTTACTTTTAGGATGACAATGACAGCTGCCGTGTTACGAGGTCCACCATGCATTGGTATGGTGACAATGGGGTTAACCGAATGGACTAGCCTTTCCAGACCTGAACCTTATCGAGAACCTCTGAGACGAGTTGGATCGCCGAATTAAGGGGGTGCAACAACTAAAATCGGTGAAGGAACTTAGGCTTCGTTCACACGATACAGTTTCGCTTTTATGATCGTCTCGGTTTTGTCTTTTCGTTTGCAGTAAACAGTGTACAGGTAGCCCTCCTACAGCACGGCATCTTACAACGCGGTTTCGCTCTAACACGATAAGATAAATTGCGGGAACCCTCGTATAACACTGAAACCTGTAAGACGGTTTCGCTCTAACACGATAACAAAATTGCGAAAACTTTTGTACAGCACTGTATTTCTATAGCACTAGATAACATGATTTTTGTTTAACACATTTAAAAACTAAATAATGACGGGAAGGAATAATGAACTGTAGTAGCTTTACATGAAAATGTATAAACAAATTATAGTTTATTCATTTATAAAATTACAAGGAGGTCTAAGATTAGCTGAAAATCTTGAATCATTTTTCCTGAATGCAGACCCATCCGCTGACAGAAGCCGAAACTTCAAAAGGGAGCTGCGAAATTGTCTATCTCCATACCGTGAATCTACAATGACCTTGTAAGAACCAGCGAATAAACCAACATTACAGATTTTAAAGAGGATAGAAGGTGAAAAAAATCTAAATGAAGAAAAAGGTTCTGTAAGTGAAGGTGATATCGTTCAATCCAAAAAAACGTTCTCGTTTGACTGTACTGAGTAGCGATAAGGAAGAAATTTATTAAATTACATACATTTATATTTTTAATAAAAATGAAGTTGCTTATATGAAATTTTAAAAAAGTTTGTTTTTAATAAGTTTTCGGAACGTAACCCCCCCCCCCTTTTTTGAACTGTCTCTGGGTCTCATGTAACACGGTTTCACACAACACGGCATTTTCTAGGAACCTATCTACCGTGTTATAGGAGGGTTACCTGTATTTTGTTTTGTACGTTCACACGTTGCGGTCGAAAACCGCAAACGGGAGAATAACCGAATCGGTATCATATGTCGTTCGATTTTGTCTACCGATGCCGCGCCAAGCCGTTTCGGATGCCATTGGCGTATAGAATTGAGGGGAGGATGTACACACGATTCGGTTATTTTAAAGGAAACGTACACCAGTGCCGATCTAGCAACTGAAGTGTTTTTTTTTTTTGTTTTTTTTTTTGTTTTTTGTTATAAAGATAAAAACTTGAAAAATACTGCTTGGAGGGAGATATGTTCCTCATTAAAAAAGGATTTTCAGGAGTTGGATCAAAAAGACAGGATTTTAGTATGTACAAATACAATTTTTAATCGTTGAAACATTTGGTTTTTAATTTGAAAATCTGTTTATTAACTACTGGTTTACACATAAATAATCTAACACAGATAGATAAAAATAATACGAAAATAGACAAAAAACAAACAGAAATCAAGCACTCAGGGCATCCACGCACCAACGGCAAGATTCTGTATAAGTACTTGAACTGAACCATACAACAACATAGAGGTAACCGACAGGTCTCGTCATCAGGGAGCCTAACCATATCAGTTACCTCAAGGGCAACTTTCTGAATAGGATGCAGGTAAGCCCAAAAAACATCCCAAGGCCCCCGAGTTCCCCAAGAACGCAATAAGTGAAAAAGAAAATGAAAAGACAAGCACAACTTACAGTATGGGCTCAACGCACCGTACATGCAAGCACACAAATAAACCTAATGCAAAGTAAAAGATGCATACACACCCCAATTCCGTAAGTGACGGTTATGGCGAAACAGCAGCCAATTCTATCCTAAAAGTTACGTCAGTCTATGCTTGAATTTTAATTTTTGTTTATTTGTATTGTTTATTTTTTACCTACTACTGGTTTACACGTTTCACAAATAGACGGATCCCACGCCAGGCCGTTTCAGTTGCCATTGGTGTATAGATTTGAGAGGGGGAGTACACACGATTCGGTTATTTTGAAGGAAACGTACACCAGTGCCGATCTAGCTACTGAAGTGATTTTTTTAGTTGTTTTTTTACAGTTTTTTGCAGTGGTTGTTTTTTTTTACACAATGGAGAAAATCGACACAGAAATTTTAATTCCTTTGGTTGAAGAAAGACCGACCATTTGGGACAAAACATAAGAATGTTTTACTTTAAATGACGTTTTAAACGACGTTTAAATCATGTTTATATCTTAATTAGAAAAGGAGATTCTAATAGCAGCCAATCTTTGTTTAAACCTGTAAATACGTTTTCTGCATGATGGGTTTTTTCACTATTTCTCATCTTTAAATTGTTATAAGTCAAGAACCATTAAAGATAAATGGTTCAAACTTGGAACATGTCTTTTATTTTACTTTAATTTTGATTCAACAAATTTGAAAAATATATTTACTTTTGAAAATAGGATTTTTTAAAAATAAGCTGCATCACTTTTTTTAAAAAATTCTCTAAATATTTTTAATTTTTTTTAAAAATTATATTTTAAAAAACACTGAATCGAAATTAAAACATATATTTCTGTTTAATTAAATGAAAAAAATTTGAAATTCGACATATAATATTTCGAGTTATAACGATTTTAAATTACCCCACTTTTTTAAATTTTAAAATTTTTTAAAAACTTTATGAGAAGTTTTATGATATGATTTTGTTTGCAAATTATATGGTTAAACCATTACAAAAAATTCCAAGTTTTAACTCAATAAATGTATGTATCGTCATTCGGAAGTAGTTGAAAAATTTAGATTAATCTCTTCTTAATTCAATCATAAGCGTTTGAAAAGATCCCAGACAATATCTGTCCCTCAAAATAGGATGTATCCAATACGTTCTATAAATTTTTTTAATGTTGCTTCGACGACGACGATACCAGTACATTACAAGAAAGGTATTTACGTCCATCCTGCAAAGTGAACTACACTGCAATGATTGCAAAGGTGTTCTGTGCGGACGGGAAAACCGTATGCGGTGAAAGAAAAACCGAATCGTGTGTCTTCTACCTATGTCTCTAACCTATGTCTTCTCCTAGCCGAGTGGAAGAAAACACCACTAGCCGTCATACAAGAACTTGTGGAAAGCATACCCCGGAGGGTTGAAGCTGTAATTGCTTCTCACGGAGTCTCTAAAAACTATTGAATATGAATAAATTTTGTTTTTCTTTTCTATCACAGATGTCCAAATACTTATTGGTAGACAGTGTAGATTCCCTTACACTTTTTCTTAAATTTTATATTTACCCTTAGACGAACTCTATTTTGGGAATATATGTGTAATATGTTAGTCAGGGACGTGAGAGAGTTGACAGCTTGCGGTTTTAGGTAGACTACCATAATATAAGAATGTGGGGTTCAGAAACTTCCCAAGTCTTGCCACAGAAAAGGTCAACTTTCGGAATGCCAGGATAAAATGTGATGTTATAATTGTGTACAGGGCCCGATTTAGAAAATTCTTGACTATAGGCACAACTCGGGATGGGGGGCCCCTAATACTGATGTGGGCGTAAAATTTCCAAAATTGAGACACAAAACAAAATACTCCTCAATCAATGTGAAAGTAGCATTTTACCAAGAATTGGCTATTTCAAGCGTAGAAGTCTAGAACATTATCAAATACCAAAAAGCAATACAACATATTAACTTCAATAAAACACCAATACAATGAAACCAGAAAAACTTATTAATCCCCTATATACACTGTAACATACATATAACTATAAATATGATGAACCAATCAATCAAATTTGAAAGGATATATAAAAAAATTGCTATTAAAAAAGAGTAAAATGAAAAAAAAATTGAATTAGGAATTTTTCTTTTTTTTCATTTTAAAATAAAAAAATTGGGGGGGCCCCCAACATTCGGGGGCCCCTAGCCCGGGCCTACCCGGCCTAATGGAAAATCAGGGCCTGATTGTGTAGCATTATGTACTTTCATTAGCAGACACGAGGAGCACTTGGTGTTGTCAAGACTTCTGTCCTCTGGCTCGTAGAAAATGAAACGGCGAACTACGAACGAAGTGTAATAAATATTTTATGTGTTAAATTGCGTTTCAATCTGGAAGATTAAAAGCTGATGCCACGATGACTACAATGAACTTATAAACTTTATGGATAAATTTTTAAGGAATATTACATCAAAACATTGTGACGTAACACACGCACACACACGGACATATATACGTGTGTGGGAGGGGCGGGGACTACAAATCTGTGATTTTTCCCGATGGTGGAGAAAAGGAGGACTCACCTCCTTTCCGAAGTCGTCGCTGAGGTCGAAGTAAGCGTATCCAGGAGCGTCCTTCAGGTCCCTCTCTCCGTCGCAGACGTACGTGTTGAGCATGTAGCAGGTGCGCTGGGCGTAGTTGAAAGATCGGCATATCTTAGACTTACTGCCTAACTGTCGCTGCAGGCAGAGGCCCAAGCACTGTATCACGGACACGTCTGCGAAAGATAACCCATTAGCTACCTTTATTTTAATGCTCATTTCCTCAATTCAGGCACTTTAAAGGCTGCCTTCCGAATTCATGTGTTTGGTTGAACACGTAACATTAGTATAAGTTTTGTGACACTAATATGGAATATTTACATCACCAGAACACGGAAAAAAAACTTTTACCATTCACTACCAAATAAATTTTTTTTTTTTTTTTTGGGGGGGGGGGATAAACTCTTCCAGAAGTTTAAAAATTAGTGTATAAAACATGATTATAGTGCGAATTTTCATCTCCCCCCCCCCCTATGGCCGAATCCAATGGGTGAAAGACCAGGAGTTGACGTTCAAGAGTACCAAAATCTGGCAAGTTCAAGTTCCGCTGTTTTTAGCATGGGTTTTGGAATTCATTCAGCTGTAGTTCCCATAGACATCGTGTAGCAAGATGACCATAGTGCTCTTTAGCCCCCTCTCACCCGTTAAATGAAAATATCCTTTGCGAAAATAGGAAAGACTCACAATACACTTAACATTACTATTAATGTTCAGTGAAACAGTGGCACAAACCTCAGTGGCCTCACCGGAATGGGATTTTGGTTGTGCCACTGAGGTGCAATGCTTTTAATTAAAAAAAATTATAATTGAACTTAGTATGACAACACTGGAATTACATTTTCTCTATAGATTGTTTTATACAGATTGTGCAACCATACTATAGCCCGACCTACCCTGGTTGCACCACTGCCTTTCACGGTTCTCCACCATCTTCAGTCCAAGCAGACAAAGTCTCATAAAACAGTCGAAGCAGGTTATTTCTGGAACGTGATTTCTGCCATTCGTTACGGATGCCGTAAGAAATTTATAGAGGTCGCAAGCTACGTGTTTTTACGGTTTTATCTTTAAATCATCTCTTAAGAATAGTGCACTCAAATGGCCATCATTTACTATTACTATAATGGCTTTGAAAAAAAAATGTAGGCAGCGAGCGTAGAAGATACCGTGTTGGGAAAAGAAAAAAAGGTAAATAAAATAAAATAAAATGGGTTTGACAACAATCCCAAACGGCGGGGATATAATCTATATATGAGGCGGTGAAAGGCAAAGTGGTGTAAGTCAGTAAGTCAAGTCGTTTAAGTCAAAGAGTTTAACTGCAAAAACTACAAAAAATTCCACCATAAATTGAACAAATTATAATTCATAATTGTTATTACAATATTTCAAATAATAACTATTTACAATTCCACTATAAATTGAACATGGAGATTACATATTTGCCCTCAAATGAAAAAAGTTGAAAATGTGACTTACACCACTTTGCCTTCAAACGCCTCATATATAAAACAGTTCCGTAACTGACTGACTGGCAGATAACGCACAGACCAAACCGCTGGACCTAAAGGGCTGAAATTTTGCATTGCGATTCTTCTTATAGTGTAGGGGTGCACTAAGAAAGATTTTTGAAAAATTCTTCTTAGATTTTTTTTTAAAATTAAATTTGTAAGCTTTTTTGTAACATTTTCTTAAGTTTGCATTTAAAATAATAATATGAGGGTTATAAAATTCATATCACGAGCAAGATCATAAAAATTCCTTCAAAATGAAATCTTTTTCGAATCTTTACCTCCATTTTCTAATTTTTGGTGAATTTTTAAAGATTAATTTTCAGAATTTAATTTATTAAATGCTCATCACGTGGTTTCTTTTCTTTTTGTGATACTTTAAATTAATTTTGCGTCACATGCATAACAACGAAATAAATTGACCAAAAAAAATATTTTTCCTTCTTTCTAATGCCGCAGACGATTGGAAATTATCCAAAAAAATATTAAAATAGAGTAAAAAAAAAATGTTCCTCAAACTGTACTTTATTAACTGCACTATAATATTCTTTAGTATGTTCTTTTAGACTTAATTTCAATATTTTCTTCTACATTATTTTGTCTATAAAATTATCCATTACGATTTTTTTATAAATATACTTTTTTGTTTTCTTTTGGCATTAATTGCATACATTGACCGTTGTATTTAATTTGAATGTACTCTGTAGCGAAGCACGGGTATTCAGCTAACATATATATATATATATATATAAGTTCATAATATTCAGATTTTTCCTAGTAAGATTATGCTGATTAAAGCTGTTTGGTGTTTTCAATATTAGATTAGCTGATTCGTATTTAACCTATTCGAAAAAAAAATTGGTCTGCTTGCATTTCGGCATATTTTCTTAAGAAGCTTTATCGCACTAGAAGAATTTCCACTTTCCGTATCGTTAATTTTTGAAAATTTTACGTTTGAAAAAGGAATCATTGATATTTAAAACTAATTATATTATCCCCTTTTCCCAGATAATTTAAATTTATTAGTATTATGAGTATTTCTAACTTTTTTTAAATTAAAAAGATAAAAAATATTATCTGAAATTAGGCGCAACTTTAAAATGAAACTTGGTTAATTGAAAATATGTTTGGATAGCCTACATTTATTTCGTAACATATTTTCAGGTTTATTTTCTGTTAAATTTAATTTAAGGCTGCTGAACATTGAATTGGCTGAGCTCTATTTGGATTAACGGGGAAAAAATTGTCTGGTCGGCTGGAAAGCTTTTCCTCCGAAACTTTACTCATTTTTAAAGGCTGAAATACTAAACATTCTACAATAAATCTTTTCTTTTAAAACTCCTCTATACATTAACAATTTTTTCTGAATAATTTAATTTAAAAATATTGGTTAGAAATATTTTCTCAAACAGTGAAAATTTTAAAACATGTTGACATTTTCTTAACCTAAAATTGGACACATCTTTTTACTTTCGCAATGATTTTCTTACAATTAATCCAACGAATTCGAACAATTTGCAAATTTCGAAATTTCTCTCATCTTTCAAAAGTTTGTTGTGTATCACTTTTTAAATTAAATATACAGAGCATCAAATACGTTTATAATACTTTTCTCCACCTATTGTTTGAGTTTGATGAGTGTCATTAGATTAATTTTCACGATAATTTTAAATTTATATAAAAAAAAGGAAAAATGAAGCGCATAAAAAAACTTAAAAATTATAAAGGAGTAAATGAATAAAAGACTAAACCAAACTTAAATCTTTAGAAAAAAGAAATTTACCTTGAGTCAGTCAATCAAAAAGAAAAGGAATTAAAATAAGTTGAAAACTGTCAGTCAATCAAATAAAGAAAAATTAAAATACTCTATATTACGTTTACCGTACATATAAACATGATTTATAATTATTATTTAATTAATTGTTCAACTTTCATAAATGCCACCACAATTAATCGGCGCGAAAATTAATCTAATGACACTCATCAAACTCAAGCAATAGGTGGAGAAAAATATTATTAAAGTATTTGATGCTCTGTATATTTAATTTAATAATTACAAGATAAAAAGAACTTTTTATATACCACGTTTTCAAATTTTCTGTTGAATCCTATAAACTAATTGCACAAACCTTCACTTAATTATTCTTTTTCACTTTCTTTTATTTAATTTTAATCACTTTTTTCCATGTTTTTATTAACTCGCTTTCTTGTTTGTTTGTGTGTGTGTGTGTGTGTCCGTCCGTCCGGTACAAATCTTGCAATCGATTTTTAACTAACTTCCCGACTAACTAGACATTTGAAACTTTTAGAATAGCTCAGAGCACAATGACAATGCATTATTTTAATACTTTTAGCTATCTTTAAGTAGAATTAAATTCATTTTCAGTTATTTTCAGTTAATTTTGTTTTGTAAACTGGTGCAGCCATCTATTGGCCGGGACGGGAACGAAAAGTTAAATGCAAGTTAACTTCCAATAAATTTCATTTTCTTTCAAGTTGATGGGATAATTCATCAAAAAAATTTTAAAAAAGTATTTATTAATACCTAGAATTGTCAAGTTTATATGATTCAACAGAAAACTTAAAAACATGGTATATAAAAAGTTATTTTTATCTTGTAATTATTAGTCGTTTCCACTATCCACAGACTAAAACTGCTAACTTTTATAATTTTTTTTTAATATTTCGCACAATATTTTTGCAAACAAACTAAATTCACCTGTATTCTGTTTTCAAAATCGTCAAATGCCGTTATGCAAAAGTGCAAGCATTGAATTCGATCGAAGCGCCACCTTGCGGATTTTCCCGAACTAACTTTCCATATAAAACAAAATTAACTGAAAATGAATTCAAATCTGCTTAAAGATGGCTAAAAGTATTAAAAGAATGCATTGTCATCGTGTTCTGGTCAATTCTAAAAGTTTCAAATGTCTAGCTAGTCGGGAAGTTAGTTAAAAATCGATTGCAAGATTTGTACTGGACAAACACACAAACAAGAAAGCGAGTTAATAAAAACGTGGTAATAATTAAAAAGAGCAAGACATTTTGGAATGTGGTATTTTAAAAAGAAAACACAGTAGCATAATAATGTTTGAACCTATATCATTCAAGCCTTCTGTCGTATTTTCCCCTAAACAAGTAATATATAAAAAAAAAATTTAAGTCAATTCCTACTTAGGTCAACAAAGAAAAATTTGAGTGTGAACTAATAGTAGGAACTGAAAAAAAGGATTGCCTGCCAGAACCTTGCCTACTGTGCGAGATTAGGAGGGGGGGGGGGAAGAGAGAGAAAAAGTTTGTCAGGTTGGGGATTCGATCTCGCAACCTACAGGACGGGAGAAACCCGCGATACCGCAGTGCTACCATTTACACAGAAACAAGAGGGAAATTACTATTCAAGAGCAAGAGACGCTCTAGGTCTAAAACTAAAATTGATTAATTAAATTTAATTAATGAATTAATATTTGAAAAAACTGTATTAACATCAAGTGTCATGCACTACAAGTTTAAAAAAATGTATTTGAACTTGAGTGGATGAATAAAAAGTACTTTTATTAACGATTGAAAATTTGAACAAGATATATATATAGAGAGTGTGAACTAATAGTAGGAATTGAAAAATAGAGTTAACAATGTCATAAGAAACAGAAACGATATTTCGCTCAGGGCACCTCCATCTCTCTAGCTAAGGCCTGCACATCATACTTCTCTCCATGTGGCCTGCGAACCTTTTAGCCGCACAATTTTATAAATCTAAAAATTACGGAATATTATTTTTACAATCATAATATTTATTTATTTTACAAATGCCGGTCATTTGGCCACTAGGCCACGGGCTCTCCAATACTTGCAAGACAAGGAACTTAAAATTCAAAAGCGCAGGGCACACGTCAAAACGTAAAACTGTCATAATCTGGCCCGAATGGCACAAAACGCAGTCGGGCGAATATGCCAGACCGATCCGGAAAAGATTTATGTGTTCGGAGACAATCAAGGCAGGTCAAAATTCTTAACTGAAAGAAAATGAAATTAATTAGAAGTTAACTTGCATTTAACTTTTCGTTCCCGTCCAGGCCAATAGATGGCTGCACCAGTTTACATGCGATGGATGCAGCAATACGCGGGGGGTCAGGAACAAAAGAAGAATATTTACATATAGAGTAGCCCAGGGCTTTTCTCTAGAGCAGGGGTTCCCAATCTTTTTCGTACATCTACCCCTTTTAAAAGAACGATTTTCTTCATATACCCCCCTCACATTTTTCTCTATAATATGCAGCATACAACATGATTATAATACTAATAACTGAACCTAAAACACTTAAAGATAACAATTTGACTAAGAATATGAACAAAAAATTAGAAAAAGTGGTTCATTAGGTTTATTTTTTATTATTTTTGTACTATCTTAATTTTTGATTTCACAAACATAAACAAGATTTCAGAAACACAGATTGTAATGGCTCGATTTCAATTAATGTGATGGTTGTGCTTGATGCATTGATGCAATTTTTTTAATGTTTGGCCTGAAATTGCTTATCATCGTACAGCCACAATAACTAACATAACGGATATAAATATATATTTTACTAAATTTTACTGACTTATAGGTAATTATAATATAATTTCATTCGACGCATGTACAAAAGCGTCATGACATTCGACTTTAAATGGGTGGATCACTCCGCCCTATGCAAATCTGTATTTATACATATTAAAACGGATATTATTATCTAATAATTACATTCCTAAAAAATTAAATAATTTTAAAACAGAAAAATTTATCATCGACCCCCCCACCCCCACCCCCCAATAGACCCCTGTAATACTATAGACCAGTGATTCTCAACCACTGTGCTGCGGCACTAATTTTAAAAATGTATATAGTAAAAATTATAATGCTTTTTTTTATAACGAGTAAAGTTTGTTTAAATTAAAGAAAAGTACACTGTAAAAGAAAACTGTTGTTTTTACAGTTAAATGCCATATATTTAACTGTTTTTATCCGTTTTAAGTAAACAACTTTTAAACTTATCTTTTTTGTGTGTGCCGCCAAATTTGGAAATCGTTAAAAGTGTGCCGCGACAAAAAAAAAAAAGGTTGAGAATCACTGCTATAGACCCTTTTTAAACTTCCATCGACCCCCCCAAGGGGTCCAACTGAACCCCGCTGGGAATCCCTGCCTCTACTCTAGAGGATTGATAAGACCTCGATTTAAAAGCATTTTTGCGTGTCTTTTTTTATAAAAAGCTTGGAAGAATGGTATGTCAAGGGCCCGTTAGGTTTCTGCAGAACCCTTCTTGGCTGTACGGTCCGCTATCTCATTTCCAGTTAAGCCACAATGTGCAGGGATCTACTGAAAGCAGATCCGGTGTATTACGTTCCCCCATCAGTGTTCTACACCAGTGGTCCCCAAACCCCTTGGCCGCGGACCGGTACCGGTCCGTGGATCAAATGGTACCGGGCTGCTCAAGGAACATTATATTATTTCCATTTTATTTACTGTGGTGTATTTCTCTCGGGTTAGTGCGACTTTGCCGGGTTTGTGCTAATTTATACCTTTGTAACAGAAGAAATCTTGTAACTATTTTAAATTAGTTTATTGTTTATTAAACATTTCAAAATTATGAATTAAAATTGCAGTCATAGCCCCCCCCCCTCAGCGGGCCGCGGTAAAATTATCAAACGTTGACCGGTCCCCGGCGATTAAAAGGTCGGGGAGCACTGTTCTACACTCTTGAATACGGTAGCAACAATTATAAAATTACGAAAGGAATATATAAGCAATAAATATCAAAATTTATTTAATTTTTAAAAAACAGTAATTTATTTTTGATAGATAAAATATTTTTTACTTTTCCATCTATCCGATTTTCTTGCGGCCTACAGTAACTTTCATTAAAGTAATATGGCTCTCATCATATTTCTAGTTATGCAGGGGCCTGTTCTAGCTAAACACTTTTGGATAAGCCAGCCAGTGGCTTAGCGAGGCAGGGGCAAGGGGGGGTCTATCTTTTTACTAATTCTATTTATTATATTTCTATATATTTTTTGGGGGGGACCTCCAAAAAGGTATCGTGCCCCGGGAGCCAGTTATGCTCGTTACGTCATTAAAGCCAGCCCTATGTTATTGTTGAGGCGTTTGTTTTTCCATTTCAAACCAGAAATTTGAACATTATCAAAATATAGTTTTGGGATAAATCTCATTTTTTCTGTAGATAAACCTTTTAACAGCTTTAGATTCATATCAAAATTTTGATATCCCTTTATTTATTTATTTTGTGTATAAGGAGATAGTGCCAAAATTAAACTAAGACAAGTATTTTCATCCAAATACTTGTCTTCGTTCAACTGCCAGATTTGCCACATTAACTGGTAAAAAATATATAAACTTCAGGTAATCTCTTCTAACGAAACTACCGCGGGTTATTAACATAGGATTACTTATCGTTGCTTACCTCTTTCTTTTTTTTTCTTTTCTTTTTTTTAACGCATTTTGGTACTTTTCTGTTTAACTGTTTACAGCTACTCGGTTTGGCGCGCTGCCAAAATTATAACTCGCGACGCAGGACAATTTTTTCTTTCCGAAGGACCGTTATTGAGGAACGTAATCCTACGTTAAAAGTGTAATAATAAACACTATCTATAAATCTACCCCATTATGTTTACTATAATCGAGATCAAAACATCCTGCTATCATACTACTTTTTTAGGCTTTGCACCCATGACTGCAGAGCATATGCCAAATAGATGAAAACGAATGTTTCATCAAATAAATAATCCAACAGAGATAGATAAAAATAATACGAATATAGACAAAAAACAAACAGAAATCAAGCACTCAGGGCATCCATGCACTTAGGCAAAATTTCTAATGCTGATTGTAATTGTCATATTGAGGAGTTTAAAAACTTTGTTAATTCAACTTCGGGGCATATTGTAACAGGGGATCTTAATATTGTTAAAGATGTTAGATTGGGGGAACTTCTACGTAAGGGCTCAAAATTTAGGGTAAGAAATAAGGTAAATTTAAAGCAAATTATAAGTTCTATCACTAAAGATTTGGATTATTGTATAGTAAAATTAGCAAGGAAGTACAATTGGCCTATCGAAGGTTTTATGGAGTGGAAGGTGCATATTTTACAGGATATAAAGAGGAATTATGAAGAGTATGGTATAGAGGACAAGAGGGGTTTTTTCTAAACAAAGATCTATACAGTAAAATTAAAGGATTAAAAAATAAGTTTATTATTACGGTTGTTGATAAGGCTGCCAATAACTTCGGTTTTATGTGTAAAGATTATTTTAAGCAGTTAATTTCTAGGGAATACAACTCAAATAATACCTATCGAAAAATTAACCTGACCAAAAAAGAAATAGATAATAGGATTTTAGCCTTTAGCAAAAAATTTAAGTTTAAGATTAATAGCCTAAAATACTCTTACCTGTTTCCAACCATAAAATTCCATAAAGTACCTACTAAATTTAGGTTTGTTACATGTAGTACAAATTGTTATAACACTTTGTTCAGTAAAAAGTTCTTTAGCTATTTAAAAATTATTCTAAATAAAATTAAGGTTACCGAAAATAGCTTTATTATAAATAATAACCAGGATTTTCTACATTTTTTAAGAGTAAGAATATAGATAGCATATACACGTTTGATTTTGAAAACCTTTTTACCAGTATTCCGCATGATAATTTAATGATTATCTGTTCAGAAATTTATGATGCTTATCTAGATAGTACTTTAATCTTAAAATGTGACTGGATTGATTTATGTAAATTTAGGGGGCTTGGGGTGCCTTGAGTGGATGACAGATCTGTACTGTTTGTCCGGCATCCTCGAGCCCCACAGCAATGAAAAATGTCACCGAACTTGGGAAATTAACCCTCGGCTGCGTATTCGGGAATTGCTGCGTAGCGACTGGACTTCAGGTGATTCATGGTTGATAAGCCCTAGAGGCTTGGGGAACCGGTGGAGTATTCTGACTTATGTAAATTTAATATTTTTGAAAACTACCTCTTTAATGGCTTATGTTTCTTTAAACAGATAAAGGGTATACCTATGGGAAATAGCTTTTCTAGTGCATTCGCAAACCTATTCTTATTTACGAAACTAAATTTCTTAACTCAAATAATGTTACCGGATTCAGGTATATTGATGACCTCATAATTTTTAACTGCACCGATTTGGAATTTCTTAATAAAATCTACCCAAAGGAACTAACTTTAAACCGGACTAACGATAATAATATTTGTGCGACTTATCTGGATTTAAAAATTAAAATTCAAAATAGAGAAATAAAAATAGGGATATATGATAAAAGGTTAGATTTTAACTTTGAGGTTATCACGTTTACCAATTTCCATAGCAACTTAAACTATAAAATTTATTATAATATTTTTACTCACAACTTCACAGAATAAAAAACATATGTAACAACGCTGGGGATTTTTTGGAGGCATGTAACATTTTCGAGGAAAACTTAAGTAAAAACAATTTCCCTAAAAATTTCGGCAATTTAAAAGTTTTTTAAAAATGGCATTTAGACTCAGGAATTTTTAAAGATGTTTAGGATAGTATTTATGTTTTCATTTGGTTAAGCTGTAATGGGGGGTGGCGCTGTAGTATTGTTACAATGACGTAACTTCTAGGATAGAATTGGCTGCTGTTTCGCCATAACCGTCACTTACAGTATTCGGGTGTGTATGCATCTTTGACTTTGCATTAGGATTATTTGTGTGCTTGCATGTACGGTGCGTGAGCCCTTACTGTAAGTTGTGTTTGTCTTTTCATTTTCTTTTGACTAATTGCTTCCTTGGAGGACTCGGAGCCTTGGGATGTCTGTTGGTCTTACCTGCATCCTATTCAGAAAGTTCCCCTTGACGTAACCAATTTGGTTAGGCTCCCTGATGAAGAGACCTTTCGGTAACCTCTATGTTGTTTTATGGTTCAGTTCCGGCACTTATATAGAATCTTGCCTTTGGTGCGTGGATGCCCTGAGTGCTTGATTTCTGTTTGTTTTTTGTCTATATTCGTATTATTTTTATCTATCTCTGTTGGATTATTTATTTGTTTGTGTTTATATTTTATATCATCGTTTCTCTACGCTCACAACGCCACAGAACAGAAAGCTTTGCTTGAAATGTCGTGAAAACATACAAACATGTTTTGCGAAAGCAAAAATATAAAATAACGGAACACGCGTATGATGCATGCATATATAAATCAAATTTATTACTCACGTCGATACTTATTGCAAACTGCAATCAGTTTTCGCAGATTTTTTTTAGATCGGGGATTTAACAAATTTTTTTATGTTCGCGGCACTTTTGGGAATGAGATTAGAAACTTGGGGCACCCTTTTTAGAATTTTAGTTTTTTCAATTATTTAGATATTAAATTAAAGTGGAATATATTTCGGGAACGTGTTAAATTTAAGTTCAAATAAATACTTTCTCCATTGCTGATTTTATTCCTTTATTGAAAGATACGAGTAACAAACATTGCGAAATATTAATATAGTTTCAAAAATACCTATGAAATTCAGTATAGTATTACACTACAGGACTACAGCGGAAATGGCTAAAAAGGTTTTCTTTCATGAATGGGAAACTTGCGATGGATGCTTAGAGCACAAATGTTTGATATCGAGCCTAACAGTTGTGGGCGTGAGGATAGCTAATTCATCCTCAGTAACGAGTTCATCGATTTGTGTCATAACCTATCGGGCGTTGGAGTTATTCATTCAACTTAATATTTATTTAAAGTGGGCCCTACTAATATTTTTTGCTTATCTCTTAAAAAAATAAATAAATATATATATATATATATATATATATATATATATATATATATATATATATATATATATAACAGTTCCGTAACTGACTCACTGACTGACATACAACGCACAGACCAAACCGCTGGATCTAAGGGGCTGAAATTTTGCATGGCGATTCTTCTTATGGTGCAGGGGTGCACTAAGAGAGATTTTTGAAAAATTCTTCTTAGATTTTTTTAAATTAAATTTTTAAGCTGTTTTAGTAATTTTTTTTAAGTTTGCATTTAAAATAATAATGAGGGTTATAAAATTTATATCACGAGAAAGAGCGTAAAAATTCCTTTAAAATGAAATCTTTTTCGAATCTTTACCTCCATTTTCTGATTTTTGGTGAATTTTAAAAGATTATTTTTTTTAATTTAATTTATTAAATGCCGATCACGTGATTTCTTTTTATGGTACTTTAAATAAATTTATCGTCACGTGCATAACAACTAAATAGACAAAAAAATACGTTTTTTTCTTGCTAATGCGGCAGACGATTGGACATTATTTTGTCTATAAAAATATCCCCTACGATTTTTTTATAAATAAATATATATATATATATATATATATATATACAGTCAAACCTCGATATCTCAAACTTGAAGGGAGAGACAAAAAAATTCGAAATATCGAAAATTTGAATTATCGAAAATCACATGTTATCGATAGCAGAATAGAGAAAAAAACTTTTTTTACATACATTTTTAAAAAGTAATCTATTTTTTTATTTTAATAAACACTATTTACAAAATTATTAGAAAAAAGATTCTATTGTTGTATGCTTCAGAGTAGAGTATGAAATTTTATCTATTACACTTTCTAAGTGGACAATGGCTTGTGTCCTCTGACATATTTGGCTGACTTTCAACATATCTCCTCAAAGTGTCCACTGCAAATAGTGGTTCTTTGTTTGTCAAATTTGGTGGCGAATTACGAATTTCTTTCTCATCCTCTTCTGATATACAAAAGAAGCTTTCGTGTGACTGATGATGTCATTGTCCTCTCACTGACCATACACCATTACTGCATCATCTATGACGACAAAGTCATCGAATTCCCTGTCATCGAGGTGCATGAGTCTCGTTAATCGGTTCCAATCATTGTCGGTGCAGTTTTCAGCAGGGTGGGCGATGTTTATTATCTGAGTACTTTCGTGGTCTATTATGAATCCATCCTTTTTAAAGCTATTCATTATCGTAGAGGAAGACACAATGTTCCAAGCTTTGTCTGCCATTCGCATAGCTTGTAGAATATTTGCACCAGATGGTAAAACACCTTCTTCCATTTCGGACAACATTTTTTTAACCACTTGATGACTATACTTTACTTTGAAACTTTGGATGATGCCCTGGTCAAGTGGTTGAAGTTTTGATGTAGTATTCGGGGGGAGGAATTCAATTCTTACGTTTTTCCTTTTTGGGTATGGTATGTGCCCCGTACAATTATCAACGAAAAGCACAATTTTCCGCTTTTCTATTTTCTTTTTTTATTTAAACTATTGAGCCAGTTTTCAAAAAGGTTAGATGTCATCTAAACTTTTCGGTTAGCTTCGTAATCCAAAGGAAAAGATTTTATCCCGCTGAAACATCTTGGTTTTTTTTTTTCGATTTTCCAATCATTAACGGTTTTAACTTCTCTGTTCCATTCATATTCACGCAAAACAATAAAGTTAAACGCTCTTTGCTCCTCTTCCCTCCATGACATGCTTCACCCTTTAGAAGCATGTTTTTGTCTGGAGTGCATTTAAAAAAAAAGACCAGTTTCATCCGCATCACTTTCACCACACATTTTCAAAAATGTAATGTTGCTTTGTTTTTTAAAATTTTCAAACCAACCATTACTGCCTTTGAAATTTAAATAACCAAATTCTTTTGCAAAAGATTCAGCTTTATCTTTGATTGAAAGTTCATCTAGGCGGACGTTTTGAGTTCTACATTACGTAATCCAAATCATTAGGTACTTCTCCATATCGGGAAATTCACTAGTTTTGAGTTTCTTTCGCTTGCTTAAGCCGTCATCAAATTTTTCTTGGATAATTGCTTTATTCTTTAAAATTGTTGACAATGTGCTGTCTGGAATCCCACACTCCTTTGCAATTTCCTTCTTCTTTTTCGAACTTTTTTCAACTTCATCGATAATTTGCTTTTTCGCTTCAGTAGTAAGCGTATTCAATTTTGAAGTTGCGATTTAATTGTGTTATCTTCCGTCTTTATAGCCATTCATTTTAAAGTTTATGCAGGGTTTTACCACTGTAATTTTTGAATAGCTGTTCTATTTTTTTTTTTTTTTTAGAAATTTCAATTTTTTTTTATATTATTTTTTTTGTTTTTAGAAAAAAATTTCTTCTCCATTTATGGGAAAAAAATTCAAGTTATCGAGGGATGAGCCAAAAAAATTCGTCAAATCAAGGTTTTTTTTAACATTGAGTGCATAGGAAATTTGAAGGGAATTTTTTTTTCTTCGAGATATCGAAAAATTCGTGAAATCGAGGTTCGAGTTAGCGAGGTTTGACTGTATATATATTGGCATTAAATGCATACATTGACCATTGTATTTAATTTGTATGTACTCCGTAGCGAAGTGTGGGTTTTCAGCTAGTATATATATATATAAACAGTTCCGTGACTGATTGACTGACTGACTGACTGACATATTACAACGCACAGACCAAACCGCTGGACCTAAAGAGCTGAAATTTTACATGGTGATTCTTCTTATAGTTTAGGGGTGCACAACAAGAAATTTTTGAAAATTTCTTCTTACATTTTTTTTAATTAAATTTTTAAGCTGTTTTTGTAACATTCTTTGAAGTTTGCATTTAAAATTATAATCCGAGGGTTATAAAATTTATATCACGAGAAAGATCATAAAAATTCCTTTAAAATTAAATCTTTTTCGAATCTTTACCTTCGTTTTCTAATATTTGGTGAATTTTTAAAGATTAATTTTTAGAATTTAATTTATTAAATGCTGATTACGTGGTTTCTTTTCTTTTTGTGATACTTTAAACTAATTTTGTGTCACATGCATAACAACAAAATAGGCAAAAAAAATATTTTTTTTTCTTGCTAAGGCAGCAGACGATTGGACATTATCCAAAAAAATATTAAAATACAGTAAAAGAAATGTTCCTCAAACTGTACTATATTCTTTAGTATATTCTATTAGATTTAATTTGAAAATTTTCTTCTTCATTATTTTGTGTGTAAAAATATCAGTTACAATTTTTTTATAAATATATTTCTTCGTTTTTTTTACATGAATTGCATACATTGATCATTGTATTTATTATATATATATATATATATATATATATATATATATATATATATATATATATATATATATATATATATATATATATATATATATATATATCGCGGCACACCGGTTGCGAATGACTGTGATAGATGTTAGCGGATTTTCATTTAATTATTCCAATTTTATATTTACTTCTACATTTATAGATTTACGCAAGACTTTTATTTGAAATGAAACATTCAAAAAATAAAGTTGTCACCCAAAAAACACATTTTTTTTCTTTACAAGAAATAGAGTAAAACATTAACAAGATACTGATACTCTAACAACAAATATAAAAGAAATAAATATTTTAATACTTTATAAATTTTGTAACGATGATATTAAATTCTTATAGGATTACTTAATACAGAAATTATTCTCCCCATATAGTTTCTACTACCTGAAAGCATTTTAGAAACAGCATTAAGAACATAACCATCAAGAAAAATATTTGAAAATTGATTGTAATTGCAACACATAAAAATTATTTAAAATAAAAATGACTAACACACACACTGGACTCCCGGTTACCCGAACAAATTAATGCATGGATGGTCAAGAAAAATCACTTAACAAGAACAATCCAATAAAAGTTCCTGTACAATATCAATTGAAATTAAAGAGTACTATTCAGAGTATTAAAATGAACTACATACACTTTTTTTAATTGGATCTGATTAAAATAACAATAAAAAGTAGATAGATTTTCGGTTTTCCTCAAGAAAATGTTCGCTATATTTCTTTGAGAGTCACGCGGACCGTTCTTTAACACAATTTGTAGTTTATATCAAAATTCTTTCTTTCGCAATGCACGGATAATCCATAAAATGCATTAACAGAAGTTCAGTGTACAATAATGAGCATATTATGGTGTTTTATATACATTTCTAAAACATTTCAGCAAATTTTCAAAACATTTCTAGCTTACCTTTTCGTTATATGGTGCGCTTAGTAAAAATTCATTTTTAGATAAAGCTAAGAACAATTTTTAATCACAGTATTACTTAAACAGGTTTAGATAAGCCTATGCACAAAATGGAAACTTAATTCAAATGCAATGAAATGGGGAAAAGGGACTGGGGCTTAATATCATCGCAGAAACGAAAAATTGGTTATTTTTTATACACTTAGTGATGTAAGAATTAGTAATTGATGTTTTTAATGATTTCCAAAAAACTTTCCAAAGGATATAACAAAATTGTTTCTTGCATCAATCATTAATTATTATATCAGTAAGTATTTCAAAAATACTTACATCCAAAAACATGTCAAACAATCTACACCAAAGTTTGTTTGAAAAGATATGAATCCCGCATTTTAAAATTAGTAAATAAATAAAGTTAACTATACCACAACATGATACGAACAAAATACGATCTACAGAGGATTCAGATTAGCAGAAAGATGAATTTTACCTGGAACTACAGCTAAAGGCTTGACATCCAGTTTTTTATTTTGTCTGTGTAGAGAAGCACTGTATTTCGTATACCAGGAATTTAATGGTGGTAGCGTTGTAGGTGGCAGAGTAGTCATAGGCGTTGTGGCTTTAAGACAAACGAACAAACAACTCATCAGGATAGAAAAATAATAATAAGAGGCAAAATATTTGCTTAAACTATAATTCTCCATCTTTTTTCTTTTTTTAATTAAACTCTTGGAAATGCGAAACCGAGGTCAATTGTTTTCTGCAGTTCAAACAGCAAAAGCTCACTCAGAAAGTTCTAGAAGGGTCTAACAATATTCGCTTTCATTCTGAGAAACAACACTCTATACGAAGATGTGAATTAAATGCCGTTTATATTAAAGTATATAATGCCGAAGAAAAGTAATTCTTCTTTTCACTGTTTCTGTGCCAGCAACTTCGGTCGTAAAGTGCTAAGTAAAAGAAGCTGAGGTATAAAAGCAAGCTTTAAAGCAACGTGACAATTCAGTCCAAAACCTGTTTGTATGGTGAGAAAATAATTTAAGGACTTTTTTTCCGAGTATGTCTTAGACTTGCAAAAACTTTACTGGGATTTTAGTAGAGGGATATAATATCTGAGGTCACATTTGATTCCGAAGAAATGTTTTGCAATCCTGTTCAAAACTTCCTAAATTATCAACAGTATATTGGCAAGTGTCTGTTAAAACTGATATTTGTTGTTGTTGTTGCTGAAGTCCCTGGAACGCACACAAACTGTTATTCCTTGAGGTCTTTAGGCTCAGAGATATTTCGTCAAAAAGTCAATTTCAAGCTTCTAACTAAATTAAAAAATTACAGTACAGAATTTATGCCTGGAGCCTCGGTATTCCGACCCGTTTGAAATTCTATAATAATTTTATTGAACACTGTTGAGAAGATATCACCACGTGGAAGTGGCAACAATTTATCACTAAGACACCTAAAAAATGTTAGAAATTCAAAGATCGCCGGGTAAACACAAAATGGCAACGCAGGTGTACAAATGACACCAGAGCTTTTTCCAAAACAGGAGCAGATTGGGTGACCACAAAGGGGGTGGCTGGTGCTCCGCCCCTCCATTGAAAGGTGCCCACATGCCATCTTTAATAAATTCCGATCACGAAGCAAGTGAATTCCAGTTTGATGGATTGCAGATTTTGTTTTCATTTAGGCAAAAATTCCAAATATGTATGCGTCTGTTTTACTCTGGGCCGTGATCTTAATTTACGGGAGTGGTTTCACTTCGTGTCTGAGGCAATTTTCCGCACCGTGGTTCTAGATTAAGGTATCAAATATACATATGCGTAATTTCGAGAACATTACGCATGCGTTGAATGGAAGTCGGTCATGCGTAGATTCGCATAATGGATTGGCCAAAGTTATTTTAATTATTTAATAAGCAATGATACGACAGATAGGAAAAAAAAACCTCTCCTGGTTGAAGGCTGGAATATTCAACTAGATTTAACCCACCCCATTTTCTGCCTTCCTGTGTTCTACATGACGTGCTGAAGCCATGATATTTTATGCAATCTTCTAAATGGCAGTTTTGAAAAGGCGTAAAATAAAGGAAATCAACGATTGACGTGTATTAGGTTTGTGAAAGAAAAAAAAATTATGTAAAAGGGTTAATTTTTAGAGAGCAGGTATTGTTAAAATGCACACGAAGAGATTTTAGATAGTCTAATTATTTGACATTGTCCTGCTTCGCGAGGTTTGCTTTCAGGTATGAAAAGCTATTTTCATAAAATCCCGAATAGTTCTGATTGTACAATGAATTATTTTAGCTGCATGTATGTGTGGATACATCAGAAAAGTCGAGAACAGAGACAAACTGTTGTGGTTAACCATGCATTAAAATATACTTTCTTTTATCGAAATTAAGGTTGTAAAATTTAATAAATATTACACTATAGTAACTAAAACACTATTTAACTAAAATAGGATTCCCGAGTACCAGAAGGAAAGTTTTTAAAGACACCGAAAACAATTAAAGTTCCTCAGCTAAAGCGAATTCGAAACATTTAGTCTTCAGTTAGTAACTTCTATTATGGAAACATACATTTCTCATCATGCGAAGGGAAAGGGGAAAAGGCATTTAGTTGATAGTTCGATATCGATAAAGCCCATGGTTCGGTTCTCGAGTGTACAAGAGCCCTTCTTGTACGATATGTAGACATATTAAACCCGTCCTTATTTGGTTTCCTTCTACCCTATACTGTTTAAGGACGGTATAAGAATGCAGAGAGCACCGCATGTTGTATCGAAATTGTTTAACATGGATGCTAATAAGTCAGGATTTATATTTGGGAGCTCCATCTTGTTAAGGCTGCTATGTACTAACCCCATTAGATTCGATCACCTCAATGTTAACCTATGGAGAAAATTTGTCCACGGATTGCCGACTTGGATTCAAAGATTTTTTTTTAAATTGTACTCTGTCATAGAGAAAGAAATTTTACATTTGTGTAGATTTTTCGTTTTTTTTTTAAATGCAATTAATATTTTAAAATTTAAATTATTCGGGGAAAAATCTGCTATAGTGTGTTTTAAACGCTCATAAATTCCTTCGGTGGACGAAATTTATAAAATGAATCCTGTAGCACTTTGCAGAAAAGTTCAGGCTATCTGACAATACCAATTTTATTTGATTATCAGCATTTATGTACCTGTAAATAATTGACAAAAATATATTTTAAATAAAAAATTTAGGGGCAGCGCTTAACCCCCTTATAGAGAAAGAGCCATTACAATCCCTCAAAATGTCAATCCTAAGGAGGGTGGAATTATCGAACTGTCAACTGGACTCCTCCCACCACAAGAGTCTGCAGGAAGAGGAAAAGGGAAATACGATTTTTTTCTTAGTACATAACAGCCTTAACCAATTTTGCCAAAATACACGTCATGCCTTAGTATTTGTTTCTAATCTAATACACAAAACCCTAATATTAAAGCTTTCCTGTTCGACTGCTTAATGAATTCGATATATATATATCTCTCTACGTTAAGACCTTATGGAATCGTGGACCAAAGCTACCAAAACTTGATGAAAATAATTCAAAAACATGAAACTGAGACTTGCTTACTATATATATACAAAAGGCTTTATTAAAACCTCGAATAGTATCTACAAGAAAGTATATTGTACATGAATTCAATGGCTAACCAAAGACAAAATCTGATTACACCACGGTCTCTGTCTCAAGCAAGAGCAACCCCGTGCATCTCTCGGAAAAACAGGCCTCAGCCTTTACAACACGACCGCACACCGCGTCGTCGGCATAGCAAGAGTCCCGCGAGACAAAAGCAACCGCCCTTTTTAACACCTCCTCCGATTCTTCCTCGAAAGGCCTCGAATCTTCCAGAGACGATTAATATCCCTCATTTCCGGGTCCTTTGCGTCACTTCCGCTCTTGCCTTCCTCGGACTGTCATTCTTCACTTAGGCGACACTTAGGAACGCCCCTATTGTCCAGACGCGGGCTCATATCTTCCATCGGCCATTCATCACTCCTCTGTTTCCAAATTACTTGGCAGTCGCCATCGGGTCATGGTTAACATGCAACAGATGGGACTTTCTGGAACGGAAAAATGTCATTATTATGTCTTTCCTTTATCGTTCCTTAAAGTTCTTTAGAAGAGCACATGTGGGGGTAAGACAATGAAGTCCACCGCTTGTGAAAAAGGGGCTGCCGACATGAAAACCTCTTCGGCCATCTTTTGTGACTCGAGGGTTGATTAAATCGGAACCTATAGTTTAAATCCTATGCTAGGCGGCTATAAAATCCATACCAACATTGGAACTTGAATCCACAGATTCTGATACCGAACGCCGGCTATCTTTCTGTCTAAGATAATGCCTTGCATAAATACATGCCAAAGTATTAATCCAAGTATAATGTGTTTCAAACATTCTATTTAGGCGTTTTAAATTTCATTGGAGGTATAATCTGGATTCGAGAATGTGGAGAAGCGTGTAATTTTTAAATTTTCTCTCCAATGAGCTGTAAAAACTTAATGAAATACATTAGTGTCTACAAAACCAGGTCATTTAAGAAAGTTCTCCAAAAGAAAAGAACATATCTATACGCATCAGATGAAAATGGCGACTTCACTCACCAGCAATGGACAACAAAATGAGTAAGGGCTTGTTCACATAGGAGTCCGTTGCGTTGCGTTAAGGAAAATATGACGTTGAGACGAAAATAAACCAATCGTATGCCTCCAAACGATTAGCAATGAAATTTTTTAACGCCTATGATTGGTTTATTTTCGTCTCAACGTCATCTTTTCCTTAACGCAACGCAACGGACTCCTATGTGAACAGGCCCTAATGCGTCAACTTGTATATATCTAGAATCCCTAACATTGGTATAAAATTGTGTATGATAAATTATTTCAGAAATCCTCATCATTTAAGAAACGTGGCATCAACACCATTGCAAAGAATAATTACTAAATTTACACTCGTGACTCTTGTAGCTCAACTTTCTGTGGCGTATGATATTTTTAAAAGAGCTGAAAACTAATTTTCACGGCGGTCGATCTATTTTGATGCATACTATTTACTGCGTATGCTCGTTTTCATGGCTTTTAAACAAACGGTAATCTCAATCTCCCTCCAGCTGTTCCTTGTCTCCTTCCAGATTTCGGCAAATTCTCTAAGAGGTAATCATTAAGATCATTTAAAATTTTAATTGTTTAAATCTAGTAAGAAATAAGAATTTGTGTACTCTTAATTACAAATGGCGCCAATACATGGCATAGACGCCAGATAAATGGCAGTCGTTATGAAATAAAGATATATTGGCCAAAAAAAAAATCGTTAATTGAACTGATGAAAACAGGCACAAGAATAAGACGTCAAGGTTAGGCTAAAGAGCGTCTGTTTTATCTAATCACAAGTTATTTTTTCATAACATGAGAAGATAATCCAAAGAACAGAAAATTTGTTTTCGCAGTTTGGCCGTTTAGTGACAATTTTAGTAAAATTGCACTGTCACGCCTTAAGAGTAAAATCACATTCGAAGCTTATAATCATGAATCAAAATAGAGGTTTAAATGTTAGCCAGTTATGATACGGTCGTTTTAGGTTAAATCTCTTTTTAATACCATCAAAAATTTATAACCATCTCAGGTCAAGGAGACGCATGATCATGGAACTGTTATTATTGAAAACAAGTAAAAATATATCAATTATTTAAAAAAAGAGAGAGAGAGAGAGAGAGAGAGAGATATTAAATCCAGTTACTGTGCGCATGTTGCACCGTTTGGCGCTTATCGAGTGATAGGTTTCAAACAGAGAAAAAAAATTAAATACTGTGAAAGAGAATCCGTATCCTATATTACATCAGTCTAAAAAATTCCGGTACTTTCCCATTATACCGTGTCGCCAATATCTCAGTGAACAGCGACACTTGGCGAGGAAAAGCCGTTCTTAAATTCTTGCTGCGACCGGGGGTTCGATCGCTGGAATATCAACTTACAAATCGCAGACGCAACCACCGCACTACGGCGTTACAAACAAAACGGCTGTGTATATGGGAATGTAAGAAGTAGATAAAAATATACACGCAAACGAAATTTAAAGATTATATAAAGATTAATTTTCTAATGTAGCTTTGTCCAATTCGTACATACAATTCATGTAAACGACTAAATCGTACGGTCCCACTTTCCCGCCAAAATCACGCCAAGCCATTTTCGAGCCAGTTGTTTGTCGCATTGTTGGGTTTGCTAGAATGGCAATTCAAAACACTGCGTCATACTTCTTCCTTCCATGCTGCGAAAAGCCAAGTATCGCAAGAGCGTATCGCAAGGTTAAATGCAAGAATAATACTATACGCAATAATAAAACAAACTTACCGCTGGCTGTATAAACTCGTATGCGTAAATGGCATCTTCGCTTTGCTTAGCCACCTTCCCTCCGCTACGGCCCTATCTTTCCCATCACGCGGGTCCGCCTATCGCTGGCTATGCCATGAATCTGCTGGCTAGTAATCAGTTAAACATAACTCAGTATATATAGGCTTTGGTTGTATAAATACAGTGTGTCCGTAAAATAATGATGGGGTTTTAAATGGTTATAGCTTCGGAACAAAGCATTGTAGAGAGATGAAATATACGTCAAATTGAAGAGAAAATCTGCAAGCTTCTTATCTGTTCAGAAGACTTCAATGTGGGCTCCCTTAATTGCACTGCAGACGTCAAGACGATATTCAGTCTCTTCCCATACACGGCAGTGAACATCCGTCGTGATTAACAAAACAGCTTCAGTAATCCTTTTTTAAAATTTTAAATGGTCCAGATTTCGAACTTGAATGGAATACATTTGTGCTTTCACATAACCCCAAAAATAGAAATTCATGGGGGTAAGGTTTGGAGACTCTGGGGGCGAGGCAATCCACTCTTCTCGTCCGACCAATGGCTGAGGAAAAGTTCCGTTAAGAAATTCCAGCATGATTGTGTCAAAAGGTGAAGGGCTCCGTCTAATTTGAAAATGAAATTCTCCGGAGTTTTCCGGCGCTAGTCCTGGAGTCTGTTGGAGTCTGCACGTAAGCTTTCGCACACAGAAACTTGGGGTGTTTCTCATTCATTTAACGTATGACTCGTGTCTGCAACATTATTTGTTGCATAGCTATAACCATTTGAAACCCCACAATTATTTTACTGACACAATGTATTGTCATATTTATCACTAAACCATGTGGGAGCGTACAATTCAGGGTTAACTAACCAACGCTTTTAACGTAGGAAATGTAATAGCTTTGGTTGTATCAGTCATATTTGCCAATAAACTAGTACGTGGGAGCGTACAATTCAGGGATAACTAGCAAACACTTGCAACATAGAAAACGGTTTAAAGTGTTTACAAAATAGGAAATACGTTTAGTTGCCAGGCTCACGCAAACCCGACCGAACTTAGCTCCATTTTAATTAAATCCTTAAAATTTACGCTTTGTACATTCATGTTGAACACACAAATTCAATTTCACAACACAAAATAAAGCATATAAAACAAACTAAATAATATTGCGCATTAAAATTTCGGAAGAAATTACCGCAACGACAAGAATTCAACATTACCTACCTAATATATAATTTTTTTTTTTTTATAATTCTACTTCAGCAATTATACGGGGTTATCGAAAAAGGTGTCCATGATTGCAACGTGAAATAAAGAACCATATGATAGAATCATGGTGTTTATTTTTTCACTAAAATATACGAAATCGAATCCAGTTTTAGACATTACCTAGTAGGTTTCGATATGAGCAATCCTCGTCGTTCGGCACACATCTAGAGGATAGTCGATCTCCATCCTGGCACGCTCGACCACAGCAGGAGTCACAGTCGATATGACAGCAGTGATTTTGCCCGATAAATGGCGCAGGCCCCAGATCTTCTCAGCGTACACAATGTTTTTCAGGTGACCCCATAGAAAAAAGTATAGAGGAGTCAAATCGGGTCTTTTTGGTGGCCACGAAATTGGACCGTCCCTTCCAATCCAACGTCCAGGGAATCTGGTATTAAGGGTCTTTCGGTACTGCACTCAATATATCCCGGCAAAATCTGATCGTTTACGATGATCTAGTTCATTGATTTCGTGTTTCAACTGAATTTTTGTAGGCATACAATCGTAAACATTTATGAAGCACATGGATGGTTGTCACCGGAATGCCAAGTTCCAAGCTGCGGCAAGCAATAGATTTTTCGGGTTACGCAAGCACGATTGCCGTAAACGCGCCACATTCTCTTCCGATGTTCGTGGCCGGCTGGAGGACTTCTTAATGTCAACACCTCCAGTTTCTTTAAACTGTTTAAACCAAAGAATAATGGTTTTGTCCGTAGGTGCATCTTGTCCGTGCGTACGCTGCACTGTAACAACTGATTTAAATTCAGCGTACCACAACACACCCTGAGCTTTTTGCCTCACATTCGCCATTACTGCAGTCTCTACTGGCAGGTTGGACGAAACGCGACGTCACAGCGTCGTCTCATGCCCACAGCGCAATCACAGCCACCATCATGACGAATAATAAAACTCTCAGAGTTGCATACCATCTGCTGCTACGCAAAATCCGATAGGTCGATTGTTGTTCCCGGTAAGCACAGATGAAATCACGGACACTGTGAGAAAACTGTTCGATAATGACTATGAGCACTTTAGAACAAGCACTTTTATTAAATACGAATTACTTACGATACACGCTACAACTTAGAACGAAAACGGAACTGTTTTACATTTTGTTGATGTGGAGCTGAGAGGCAGTTCTTCTGCATATGCAAACGAATTTACATTAATCAAGGAATTTGCCTCAACATATCCTCGCACCTTGCAATTTGATGGAAACATAAAACAATAAAAATTGAAAAAAATAATCAGAGGTCCAACCTAGTGGGTATTTTTATACGTCGTCCGGTTCTAGTTCGGATGTCTGGAGCAACAGAAGGTGCCTCAACTCCTTTCGATGAGGAGTTGGATGAGTTTGCCTCAACAGACACATTTTTCGATTACCCTCTATATTAGTCATTTATTTAGGGTTTCCCTAATAATTTGTTTGACCTCTCCGCAATAACAATACCCGTAATATAGAACTAAACATCACATCTCGAATATTAGAGATATGTCAGAGTCAATCATATTTAAATTATGATGCACATGGAACCCCAAAACACATTCATTAATAAACAAATGATGTTCAAACAAAACTTGTATAAGGAACAACTATAGTGGAACTTCTCTCTTAAAAGCTTTATGTACCATTATACTAGACCCATATTATGTTGCCCCAGAACTGATTTCCGACACAAAATGTTCACCGCTAATAACAACAACCATTGCTGTCTCTTTTTTTTAACCCCTCATTCTACTCCCAAGATTTCTCGCGGTGAGAATAAACCAAAACTAAAGGGCTGATCAGTGTTCATTGGCCTCTGCTATAACTTAAAATTAAAATATAAATTTTTATATTAATGTCCCTCTATCAAAAATTCTGCGATTTATCAACGCAGGAACCATCACTGGTGAAAACGAATACAGCCTGGTCTTAGTTCATCTTCAATAAGCGAAAATGTACAAGCTTCTTAAAACAAGCGACATTGGGGATTAAAAAATTATAGACTTTAAAAAGATTTGTTTTTGCCAAAAATTAGAACTTACAAGGGCCAAAATTCATTAAAAAGTACTTTTAAGGGCTGTGGAAACCCTGATAGGAATTTGGTTCAGGTATGCAGAGCCTGACTAAGGCAGGGGCATACGGGGCAGTTGCCCCGGGCCCCCACATTAGAGGGGGGCCCCCAAATCGAATAGAAAGTTTATTTTATGTTTCCTTCTTTAATGAACTTTTTTTAGATGTGCTATATCACTTTTAATGATGGACATAGAATTGTCAGAAAATCAATAAAATGGACAGAACGATATTTCGTCTGACCATTGGAGGGGGGGACTTTATAGCTATTTTAGGTTCTAGTCAATTTTCTTGTTATATATCTATAATGAGGTGAAAAATTTAAATACCTCCATAACGTTCGGTTCTTCATTACTGAAGTAGTGAAGCAGAGGGGGGCCCCAATTAGGCTAAGTCGGGCCCTTGCAGGTATGATGTGGCTCCTTCAAAAAATTCGCCACTTAATATATCAACTGTACTATTACAGAGTGCGAACCTTTCAACATGATTTTGCCCGTGGTTTGCGGAGCAGAGAAGGGAGGAGCCTGGACCCCGTACTCCCGGATTCCTGACCATGCCATCTTCTTACATACTATGGAAAAGTCATGCCACAACCTGTTCGAATGTTGCCAAATCATGCAAAACCTGCAGAAGTACTACGTTAAAGAGCTAGGTGAGTGGATATGAATGCAGTTGGCCAATATTCCGTAAGAACACGGAAGAATTCAAACATTCCACACCATTGTTTCACTTCCATTTCTTAATAACAAGGACATTCTACCGCTTATGATGATAATTTACAGCTATTTAAAATTACTCCAGTCTGAGTATCCCAAAATCAGATAGCTCGAAAATGGTCTATAAGTAGGGATACGTAATTTTCGCATTTACGAAAATAGATGCGAATAAATGCGAAATTTGCCGATATGAGCGAATAAATGCGAAAAATATTTTTTTACTACTTTTCGGCGAAAACTCGGTGATAAATGGCTTTTTAAGCGAAATTAGGTAATAATAGTAATAATTTATTAACATAATTGCTTAACTAAGACCATCCGCGATCTTAACTGTGCGATCTTAACTGAGAAATCTCCTTCGCCTTCGGATTGGCTCCGAATTTCACCCGGACAGTTTGTCCGTACCGGAGTCGAACCTAAAAATCTAACTGTAAAAATCAACCATCAAGTTTTGTGGAACAAATTTAGTAGATTTTAGAACGTCTCTTATAGAGCGCCAAAGTCAAGGGTATTTCAGCTACTTCAGCATTCAACCAAGAGACTCCTGTTGATGTTATACAGATTTTAATTGCAACGAAATGCTGCTACCTTAACTTTGCAAAGGCCTATAGTCCCGTTAACAGAGTAGATCTTGAGACAATTTAGTATGTACAACATAGTAATTAATGACAGAAGGCAAAGACTTAAGGAACATAATGTGGAGACTATTACAATGTTAGATTTTAATGAAGAATTTTGATACTTACCTATCCAAGTAAGTAAAATCGTATTTTTCTTTTAATGAATGTGAAACTTTTTTAATTTATATTTTTTGCGAATAAATGCGAAATTTTATATATTTGCATTGTTTTTGTTGCGAAATTTCGATATTTTTTTATGCGAAATTTACGTATTCCAATCTATAAGCTACGGGGTTAATTGAAGAGGCTAAAGATCTCGGAGAAAACATTCTTATCGGCCTCCGAGTGTTCACGGGTCCCGATTCCCCGTCTCATCGGGTGAAAGGTAGATACATGAAATGATTTTAGCATTGATAGCTACGCTTCATTGATTCATTAAGGGTTTAAAAAAAATGCTGGAATATATTCTAACATTTCTCTCTAACTAGCTGTAAAAAATATAGAAAGAGAAAGAGACGATGAATACGATCAATTGAAGGTTCAAACTTCAATTGATCTCGAGAACTTTAAATCCGTTATGCAATTAAGCGGTGAAGAATATAGCCAGAACATTTCTCACTATGCAGTTAGAAAAAGCATCTATTACCTGATGCTTCGAAAACTACAAACGCCGCACTCTTCTCCCAACAAACACTGTCTAAAGTGTTATCTTCCACAGGCTGGCCAGATATCGGCTTCAACTTCCTAATCGGAGGCGACGGACGTGTGTACGTGGGTCGTGGATGGAAGACTGTCGGCCAGTTCTCCCACAAATACAACGAGAAATCCCTAGGCATTGCTTTCATCGGGAACTTCTTCAACAAGACTCCCGCCGGAAAAGCGTTGGAAACGGCGAGGCGATTCCTCGAGTGCGCTGTCATCAAGGTAGCATCCCATTACTCAAATTTCCTAGCTTGTTGATAACAATCGGATGTGAAGCTAATTATAGCCATTTTATTTTTTCTCCCATACAATATTTTGGGTGATTCTTTCCAGGGCCGCCCAGAGACTTTACGGGGCCTGGGACAAATTTCTGTTGGGGGCCCCAAGAAAAATAAAAAATGGAAAGAGACGAAAACACGCATTCAAATTAAGTTACTCATTCTTAAAATTTTGACGCGCGGTGGCGTAGTGGTTAAAAGCGTAAAGCTGCCACACCACGGGTCCAGGGTTCGATCCTGCGACTGGGCAAGGTCGATTCAGCCTATCATCCCTGGAGTGGGTCGATAAAATTAGAACCAAGCATGCTTGGGAACTAAACTCTGGAGGTCCCACATCAGGTTGACCACCTGACTGATGCTGTATGGCACCCCAAGCCCACGGTCAAGAAGATGGGAACCGCCGGCCTTGGTCCACAGCGGACTGTTGCGCGATGAATTTTTTTATATATATACTTGAAATTTTATTATATGAATGATTAACATAATTAGTATATTTCATTGCACTGCTCTCTAGTTATCTTCTCCAATAAATATGACAATATGTTTTAAAAAAAAGCATAACGTTTTAGTAATTCAACAAATATTTAGATTAGCAACTGAGGTATCTTATTAATAAAAGCTAATGTTTGCGTGTGTGTATGTGCGGCCTCCAGACGAATCTATGAAACTTACAACTGTGAAATTTGGCACACGGGTAGTGAAGAGTCTGAACATGTGCACCTCTAAGCCCGAATTTTAAATTTTATTACCGTTAATTTTTAATTTATAAAAAACCAACAATTTTTGAAGGGTGAGTCCAGAAATGGAAGAGCCTCTCAGCCGCCTTTCTGTCATATTTGAAAATATTTGAAAATGGTATTTTTTTTTTCATGAAAGTACATAAATGTTACATATTTGGAAAGAGCTTTAAAATCTGATAATTTTTTCTGCGTACACTTAATCTGTTAATTCAATAGTTTTAGAGTTATTTGGATTCTAATCTTATTTGGATATTTGGATTCTAATCACGGGAGGGTTAAGGCCGTGGTGCCATCTTTCGGTTCTGATTACAATTGAGTGCTTTAACTAGATCTTTCCGCCATATTTGAAAATGGTATTTTTCTTTCATGAAAGTACATAAATGTTACATATTTGGAAAGAGCTTTAAAATCTGATAATTTTTTCTGCGTACACTTAATCTGTTAATTCAATAGTTTTAGAGTTATTTGGATTCTAATCTTATTTGGATATTTGGATTCTAATCACGGGAGGGTTAACGCCGTGGCGCCATCTTTCGGTTCTGATTACAATTGAGTACTTTATTAAGAAATTATGGAAGAAATATAATTCTACAAGGAATTGTTTTACCTGGGTTATACGATAAAAGACAAGCAAGACTAGGTCATGCAATAAAAGACAAGAAATAAAAGATCCAAAGCGTGATTCATTCACAGCGTGATTATGCAATTAAAAACATCGAAAAAAAACCTTTCTATTATAAAAGAAATAAATTTTATTAAAATCTTATTACTTCTCTTAATAATATTAAGATGGTTTAAAAACATTATAAACACTTCAAATTAATTTATTCAAATTTTTATTCAATATTTGATTCTATTTGCGCTCAGGTCCGCTAGATGGCACCACGAGACTGGTACAGTATGCGCTGTATTGAGTGTGACACATATTTATTGTTGCACCACAAATTTTCAATAACTGTATTCGTTGTTTTTTAGTGTTTCCATTCTCTGACAATGATTGCTGTAGGGAGCGGGTCCCTAAACCGACCGGCTAGTTATAAATAGGCCTTCAAATCTTTCAACTATAATAAAAGTTACTATAACAGAAGATGAAGTGGTAAATTTAAAACTAAAAAGAAAACTGAAAATAGTTGAATTTGAACGATTTTAAAAGTTAAGAGTAAATTTACGTTAATTTTTTTTTCTTGCCCTAACTTTAGCAAAGTCATGTATTAGTTCACTAAAAACTAACAGTTTTGACTAAATCATGTTTAATACTTAGCATCATTAGATGATTAAGTCTGTCCTCGCCCATCGTCGACCTCAGACGATTTTTTCATGAGACACATTTTGCTGAAGGTTCGTTCTCCTGTTGCAACAGGCACTGGAAGTACAGCTAATAACCTTAGACAAATACAAATCTGCGGTAGAAGATTTTCAAGGCCTTTTTATAAATTGCATTCAATATAAGAGTTTAAGGTCTTTTTTCCCTCAACAGATATTATTGAGTCTTTGATAAGCTTATTATAGATCAACTGATCAGAGAGATCAGTTTTAATTATGTCATTTGGGTAAACGTTGGCAAGTTCTTCTGCGATAGCATCAAGGTACGTTTATGATTCAGTTGATTTCAAATCGGTTTCTGTTGGACAAATAATAGGAGAGAACACTTTTGATACTTCGTCCGTTCGGTCTGCCATTGATCTAATTTTGACAATCAACAAGTCTAAGAAGGGTTAAAATGCATTCACTTTTAAAAATTAATTCTTTAGATTCACATATATAATCTGGCTCTCCTGATCCTGAATCATCATAGAATTGTTTCTTTTTTTTTACCATGTTTTTATTAACTCGCTTTCTTGTTTGTTTGTGTGTTTGTCCAGAACAAATCTTGCAATCGATTTTTAACTAACTTCCCGACTAGCTAGACATTTGAAACTTTTAGGATAGCTCAGAACACGATGACAATGCATACTTTTAATACTTTTAGCCGAAAAAATCCGCAAGGTAGCGCTTCGATCGAATTCAATGCTTGCACTTTTGCGTAACGGCGTTTGACGATTTTGAAAACAGAATACATGTAAATTTAGTTTATTTACAAAAATACTGTGCGAAAAATTTTAAAAAATTATAAAAATTAAAGTTAAAAAAGTCTGTGGATAATAGAAACGACTAAAAAGTGATTAAAATTAAATAAAAGAAAGTGAAAAAGAATAATTAAATGAAGGTTTGTGCAATTAAAAAAGAATTGTCAAGTTTATATGATTCAACAGAAAATTTAAAAACGTGGTATATAAAAAGTTCTTTTTGTCTTGTAATTATTCTTCCTCTTGTGGTTTTTAAATCTGTTGCTACTCCAAAGTTAGCAGCTACTAGTTCAGCTACTTTAAGAGAGTATCCCAACTATTTCTAATGGTTTCAATATCTGAAACTAAACTTTTCATTACAGTTTCAGCGTCTTTGAGGGATAGTTTCGGACTTTGTAAAACCTCGTTTCTTTCATCAATCGTCTGCAGAATCTTGAACCAAACTGTCGTTAATAAAATAGACTCAAAGCACTTCAACCAACGCGCAAGTGCATCAAGATCAGCCTGCGTCTCAGATAAAAGATTAATTTCTTCATCTATATTGTTCATGGCATCCAAAATCTCGGTGTATCTTTCGACAAGAGGTCTACAGTATCAACTCTTCCACTCCATCTTGTACTTGACACTGAGTGAAGTAAAATATTTGCTGTTGACTGTAAAATTTTCCACCTACTTGGACTTAATGCAAAAAGTTTTTGGATGTTCCCAAAGTATAATTTGACGTTGTTTCTTTCCATAGCATGAACCCCACACAGATTCAAAGTGTGTGCACCACAGGGAGAAAAATATACTTGGGGTTTTCAGCGAGAATTCTAGTTTTTACTCCCTTAAACTTCCCTGACATATTTGATGCATTGTCGTGTGCTTGGCCTCTACATAGCTGGAGGTTCAAGCCACCGTTTTGCAACACGGTCTTTATATTCTCAGCAATAGCTTCACCAGTCTTTTGGTCAAAGTCAGTAAGCTTAACAAACCTTTTATAAACTCTCCCATAAACTTTTTTTTTGTTTTGAAGAATGTATCTTATTACAAAAACTAGTTGCTCTTTGTGTGAAGAATCTGGCGTCCCATCAGCTATAATGCTGTAGTAAAGGGATTCTTTAATTTCTTCTATGATGTAAATTTCCAATTTGTTACCACACACTTTCAAAAATTCGTTTTGGATCCTCCACGATAGGTAGTGAGCTTGCAGTCTTTTACCGGACTCTATGGCCTTTGAAACTGTTTCCAAATGATCTTTGATATCTGGATTGTAACGTCCTATCAGTTTCAACGTGGACAAGAAATGTCCACAATTGTCCTGATCTACCGTAGAGCTGCTACCTCTAAAAGGAAGATTTCTTTCTGCTAGGAATAACACCACATCTAACACAGCTGTTAAAATCACTTTTCATTTCGCTTCTTCTTCTGAAATACATTTCATCAAAGCTCCATCAATTGCAGATTTTCCACCTTTAAGTACACTGAGAAGTTCTTCCCATTTTACATAGTTATTCATGTGGTTTGGATTTGATTCATCGCTTTTTATCTTGTCATATATTTTTTTTCCAATGGTCATTTAATCCGCACTGCACAAATGTTGACTGTTGTTTACTAACTGCTCTTCAGATTCAAATAAACAACAATTGAAGCAAAATAACCTCTCTTTTTTCTTACTCCAAACCATCCAATCTCTGTCAGCAAATTCCCCATAACTTAATTCTTTTGAAAAGACAGTCATCGGGAGAGACCTACCTCTTCTGTCTCGAGGCATACACCCTGGCGTACTAGATGGTCCTTTTCGGACTATCATACCTCTAGATTTATTATTAAGTTTAACCCATGTGGCTAGATCAGTACTCACGTAGTTTTCAAAATGTTCCTTTTTTTTGGAATTTTCTTCTAAGTCAGAAGGAGGCATGATTAAACATTGTTCGTCTTCTGATGTAAGAATTTTACTGATTTCGTTCTCTGATTTTCACCTCCACGAACTGAACAGTCCGCTTCTTGAGACCCAGTGGCGTAGCGAGGGGGGGGAAAGGGGGGGGTCTATCATGTCCCGCGCGACTTCTGCATCTATTATATTACTATATGTTTTTCGGAGGGGGGGGGGGCGCCAAAAAGGTATCGTACCCCGGACCCCAGTTATGCTCGCTACGCCACTGTGGAGACCCACTATTACTAATCAGTCCAGTTTCCTTGAAAACTGATGGAATATCCTGGTAATTCTCTGAGGTAGACATGACGTTCTCTGGCAATGGCAGGTTTTCCGTGTCAAATTGTTTTCCACCTTCTGTACTGGTTCCGGTCCGAAAAAAAAGCTGTCGAGGGTTCGTTTACCACGTTCTTCTTCAGCTTTTCTAAAAACATTTTTTTTCTTCATTTTTTCAGCACCAGATGGATAGATGCACTTCATTGTTTTGGAGTTAGGTCTGTTGAATGTCAAAATAAATAACAATCCAATTTCCAATCTAACATAAACAAAGGGAGCGCTGCAGACGACTGCCGGTCATACTATTCCGAGGGAAGCGATGGTGACCTTCACTTTTACATATGTTTTGGGACACACTAAAGGAGACATAAATTTAATTTTTACTTCTTCATAAAGATAAAATTATCTTTCTAATAGCTTCCATCGACGAAGCTTTTTTGCTATCTAGTTTAGTAGTTAGTACTGTCAATTTATTAGAGAGAATGTAATTTTATAGCAGTTAGGACTAAACAGTTATATTTTTCATTAAACTAAATAGCGTATTTTTCAGAAGACTATTTTAGAACAAGAGAAATCTAATAAATCGAATAATTTTTTTTAATTTTTTTTTTTTTTTGGGGGGGGGGGCCCTTTTTTCAGGAGATTATTTTGAATTTTGATGTACGGTACAAGTTTCAGAATTTTCTTTCGGATGAAATCTAATAAATTAATTTTTCTGCCCCCACCCCACCTCCCTCTGGGCGGCCCTGATTCATCCTTTCACATAACATTTAATTCTTCAAATAGGCTGAAATAGCAAAACATAACCCCAAATCAGCGATTAATTCGTTGCATTACACATGTTATAAGTTTGGAATTTTTAT
The DNA here is from genome assembly GCA_907164885.2 of Dolomedes plantarius. NCBI lineage: Eukaryota > Metazoa > Arthropoda > Arachnida > Araneae > Dolomedidae > Dolomedes > Dolomedes plantarius. Next base: position 106,055,975 of record OU015500.1, read on the forward strand.
TAACACATTACATAACCCCCCTCCCTTATAATAAAAAAAAAAATCCCACTAATACTTGAAAACTCTTAAGTATGCTTTACATTTTTTGGGAGGGGGGGGGGGGGGGAATTTAAGTTTTCAAACAGTGCAATTTGATTTACTAAGAGAAGTTACATAAAAACATTCGATTAACTATAATTTATTAAACTTGAGCTAATAGACAGAGGCGAGCTTCAAGTACTTGTCCCAAATTTACAATCCTGATTGATGCAAAATTGAAGGATTGTACTCATATTTATTGGTAAGGATATCTGAAAGTTCATATTGATACTACATGCTACACACAATGTTTCATGGGAATTTTCTGCATATGTCGCCATGAAGTTTCTGGCAGATGAATTATGTTGGTGGATAGAATAGTTAGGAATTAACCATTGTAATGAAAATTTCAGCTTCTTCTAAGAATAAAGAAGTAAAAAGATTGAGAGACTATTTCCAAAACGATAGAACTCAGTAAGCTTGCTTACAATTAAGAGCAAAAAGCCAAATGCACAAATTTTTGAGATCTTTACAAAAATGTTAAAGACCAGTTATATTATTTTATGCTAATTCTATTTGTTTGTAGTAAAGGATGGGCAGTGAAACTTAAAGTAAATACTGACAAAATTCATCAATTTAGTATAGAACCTTAAAACATCAAATAGAAAAGTCTTTGACTATGAACCAATATTAAGACATAGAAACAAAATTATCTAAATGATGAAAACAAAAACCGTCAAACCCTACTCAGTCTTGAGAAAAATGATTATATCCTGTACTAAAAAAACACGACTATTAATCACCTTTTAAATACACTATGCCTTAATTGTAATTGTCACAGATCTTTCAAAAACTGTATGACCAGAGTTATGCTAACTTAAGGTTCTAACACACTTTCATTTACATAAAGCAATAATGAGTGTCAAAGGGATCATGGACATAGGCGTAGCGTCGAGGGGGGGGGGGGGGGGTCACGGGGCGCACCCACAACTTAACTTGAAATAAATTAAAACGTTAATAGAAGTTCAGTTCAAATCGGAAAATTGTAGAAAACTTTTAAGAAAGTTAGTTTTTTCCTGCTTTATCAAACTGTGAAAATGAAGATTCCGATTATGTCTTTAGCTTTAACATACTATTTAACAATGATATGATCCGTAATAAAAATTCGATACTATATTAATTTTCTCATTTCATTTATATTATATTTATTTTTCTCATTGTATAACTTTTGAATACTATTCAAACATCAATTCTATTGTTATTCAATTTAAAAAAATCATATTTCATATATTAATGGCCGTCCGGCAGTCAATATGCTGAGGAGGGCCCTAACTGAATTCAATTCGTGCCCCCCCCCCCCCCCCCAAAAAAAAAAAAAAAGTTAAGAGCATGCTACGCCTATGATCATGGACACATCTTTTGTCACGACTCTGTTATATTCAATACTGGCTGCTAACATACACTATATTTTCATTTTCAGGGCCTTTTAGCCAGAAACTACACCATTCATATGCATGAAGACATTGAATGTGCAAGGAACCCAGCCCCAGCTCTTCAGAAGAAAGTGGCTAATTGGTTCCACTATGAGGGAAAAGTCAGTGATTACATAAAATGCTGATAAATTCCCAACAATGCAGCTTCAGAAACAATTAATGCTAAAAAATGGAATACGGCACACAAAATAACCTTGACATTATACCTTAAAATATAGAACTCAAATTATACTGAGTAAAAAATATAGCCATGATATATGCACAAATTTAGAGTATAGTGCTATTAGTGCTTAATATATTTTTATTCACAAGGCTGTTTTAAGAAGCAAATAGAGAAACAAAAATTTTAGTTTTACATTGTACATATTTAAGCCCATCATTTTTTATAGGTCACCCAGTTTTGGCTAATCATTTGACTGATCTAAAAAAATTCCAGAGTAGTGAAACGACTATCTCAAAAAATGGATGAACTGAGGTTTTGTTTTTTTTCCTCCTTATTATGTGAATCCAAAAGTGAGCAAACATTAACTTTTGATAATATTGAATTCTGAAATGTAAGTTACTTAAAAATAAATGTATAACGTAGAATGGAGTTGATAGTGAATACAAGAAGGTAGAATAATCATAAAATTCAGGGAAAGGGTAAAAAGAGTTTGTTCATTTGACTAATGACAGTCTCTCAAAAGCTAGATATCTAATACTTAGTTGAAATTTAAAAGGTATGACATAAAATTATAACAAGAATGTTATATATAAGTTTGAAATAAACAGCCTGTCTTTAAGTACTGTTACAAGGGTATTTCTTGCATTTCTTTTTCTAATATTTTAGTAAAATATACACTTGCTTGGGTTCATGATGTATCCTGTCATACATAATGCAAAGCATGCCATTTTCGGAAATCAAAAATAAGAAGTTTTTAAGGACCTGTAGTAGTAGTTTTAAAAGCCTCAATAAGGATTTTTTTTTTTCTAACACATTATACAACTTAAAATATTTGAGTATTAGTATTAGAAATTGAGCATTAATATTAACTATCAGAATCACAACCTTCCATTTATTTTTCCTAAAATATCAATTTTATGAATTTGGAATAATGAAAAATGTATTTCAAAATTACTTTTACATGTTGAGATCAGCTTAATTTTCTCAGCATGTAACTCAATAAGTTCCCATCGATAAATGGTGTATAAGCAAGTAATTAGAGCAAACCAGTAGTTTTTTTATATTTATAATGGGTAAGTGGGAGTTTTATATCAAATAAGTGTTCTCAACTAGAAAAACAATTATGAAAAAAAACTCTCCCCCTTTCTCCCACACACACAAAAAAAGAGGGGAGTCATAAATCGAAAATTTGTGTATTTTAACACTTTTGCTGCCCACATAGGAAATTAAAGTGATCACTGGTATGCCCAAATTAAAAACACTAGTTTAACTCTTTGTAAAGGGTTCAAAATATGTCAGCACTATCACTTTAAAATAACAGATATCAAGAAAAATCAAAATAATTTTGGTGAAAAAATCAACTTACATTTTTTTCGATTAAAAACAATCAATTTGAGTTTAAAAATATAAAATTCTAACCTACTGCACACGTGGCTGTGACAGTATGAAAATATCAAATTTTTAATTAAAAACTTTTCCAAGCCAATAATAAATGGCACAGGGTGTCCAAGTTTGATTTTTTTTTAAAGAACTATTATCTTAGAGTGCCACCTAAAAACATAAAGTCATTGCTGAACTGCCCAGGAAATTTTATTTAACATAATATGCAATAAAACCGGTGACCCACGGGTGATGCTCATGGCACAGAATGAAAATTTTTTTTAGACCCACTGGTGATGTTCATGGCAGTGAAAGTGTTAATAAGGGTCAATATAATAACTAATCTGTAACAAGTAGTAGGGCTGCCCAGAGACTTACGGAGCCTGGGGCAAACTTCTGTTGGGGGCCCCCAAAAATATAAAAAAATGGAAAGAGACAAAAACACACATTCAAATTAAGTTACTCATCCTTTAATTTTTTTTGCATGAATGATTAACATAGTTATTATGCTTCATTGTACTGCTCTCTTGTTATATTCTCCAATAAATATGACATATTCCATCGGCGCAGCTTTTTAACTATCTATTTTAGTAGTTAGTACTGTCTCTCAATTTATTCGAGAATGTAATTTTATAGCAGTTAGAACTAAAAAGTTATATTTTTCATTAAAACTAAATCGCATATTTTTCAGAAGACTATTTTAGAGTAAGAGAAATCTAATTAATTGAATTTATTTTTTTTTTTTTTTTGGGGGGGGGGGCCTTTTTTCAGGAGATTATTTTGAATTTTGAAGTACAGTACAAGTTTCAGAATTTTCTTTCGGATGAAATCTAATAAATTAATTTGTTAAAAATTTTTGGGGCCCCTCCAGCAGTTAGGGGCCTGGGGCAAAAAGCCCCAGTTGCCCCCCCCCCCTCTCTGGGTAGCCCTGACAAGTAACAGCTAAGTTATATTGGTACTTTATGTCTGGAAAGTAAAAGAAAAAAGATACGGACTTTGAACGCAAAATACATACTTTTTTTTAAAAATTTAAGGTCCCGTACTAATAGAACTAAAGATAAGGAGTTATTAAGAACTTTTAAGGACCATATGATCCACAGGCAATTGCATCTAATGCTCAACAGCCAACCTATTAGCCAAAAATTAATAGCTATTCATGGGTTGTACAAAAGATTTTAAGAAGCTGTCGATTATAAAGTGATTGTTCTCCATAAGTTACAAGTAAGTTACAAAGTCACTGAACTGAGTTTTTTCTTCATTTCCGCTTATTTTATTACCTTATTTTGTTAGTGAAAGTAAAATTTTTAGTAGTTACTTCAAATTGCCACACTAAGAACTCAGAAGAACTTGCATTCCCCCTTTTTAAATCCCCTCCACATACACCCTTTGAAATAAAAACCAATTTAATTTGTTTGAAGATATGAATGTAATAGAATAATTGAAATAACAATATCAGAAATATAAATGTTGGATTTTATTACATGCAAAATATACTAAAAATATGTACAAAATGTTTACATGAGGCCAAAGATGAAAAACTCACTCATGCATTATACTCAACAGACCGGGATGGGTCAGTCGGAAAGAATCGCTGACACTGTGTCATCAGTCGTTTTAGAGCCTAGAAAAAGAGGGAAAAAAATAAACAAATAATATTTACACTTAAAGAAAAAGCTTTAAAACCATGTTGTTGATAACTTAATAGGATGATTATCTTTATTTTTGGTATACTGAACAGAATCAGCTAATTTCATTTTCCAGTTGCTTTAGACTATATGTTTGCATTTCCTATTTTAAGTTTGTTATTACTTTAAAAAAAATAAGATAGCTTTTTTTTAAGTTATAGATATTCTACAGGCAAAAATTTCCTTATTTCTGTACCTTTAATTCTGAAAGCCATGACTAAAAGACTGTACTTAACATCACAGATCATCAATCCCATATTAAGCTATTTCCTCTCAGTATTAGTCACAAATTAGCAGGATAAGAAAACATGCATTTCTGAATTCTGCTCATGAAAATAGATATTTGAATGTAAGTGCATCTTTTTAAAATTATTTTTATTTATCCCAGATCTTAAAAAAATAATTTAAATTTTGTAGGTATCAAAAATTTAATGTCCTGTAAAAAAAAAGTTAGCTCAGAAAAATTTAAATCTTTGAAAACTATGAGTTCTTTAATTAGACATCTGCCTTCATATGGAATAAATTCAGAAATATACATTTGTTAATTTGCAATAAGAAGAGTACAAAGTGTATAATTCCCCACAGCTCAACATTGGCACTGAAAATCTAAAATGTCAACTGAAGCACCTCCTTAAATTCTTAAAATGTATGGTTATACGGAGGGAATTATTTTTTACTCTAAACTTAACCACGTGACTACAACTAAACCACGTGACTTTGAACATGGTGTTGTTATAGTCAACGCATGAGAGATAGGACATAGCATCTCCAAGGTAAGTCGTGCACGAAATCCAATGCAATTTGGATTTTTGTGCATGACCATTTCACGAATATACACCATAAATATCAGGTATCCAGAAAAATATCAAATCTCCAACAGCGGTGCAGCTGAAAAAAGACCTTGAAAGAACTAGACCTTTGACAACTGACGAGAATCCTTAAACAAGATAGACATGCAACACTTCCTCAAATTGCTGCAGATTTCAATGCTAGGGCATCAACAAGTGTCAGTGTACGAACTGTTCAACGGACTGTCCTTCATATGGGCTTTTAGAGCTTGAGGCCCATTCATGTACCTTTGTTGATTGCACAGCACAAAGCTTTACGTCTTGCCTGGGCTCACCAATACCTTCATTGGACTGTGGATGACTGGAAACACGTTGCCTGGTCTGATGAGTCTCATTTCCAATTGTATCAGGCAGATGAACGTGCACAGGTATGGAGAGAACCTCATGAATCCGTGGACCATGCATGTCAACTGGGGGACTGTTCAAGCTGGTGAAGCCTCTGTGATGATATGGGACCCCTGATATGTCTAGAGACAATTCTGACAGGTGATGCGTACATAAGCATCCTGTCTGATCATCTACACACATTCATGTCCATTGTGCATTCTGACGGACTTGGACAATTCCAGCAGGACAATGCAACAACCCGCACATTGAGAGTTGCTACAGAGTAGCTCCAGGATCACTCTTCTGACTTTAGACACTTCCACTGTCCACCTAAATCCCCAGATATTAATATTACTGAGCATATCTGGGATGTCTTGCAATGTGCTGTTCAGAAGAGATCTCCACTCCCTCGCACTCTTATGGATTTATGGACTGCCCTTTAAGATTCATGGTGTGAATTACCTCCAGGATACCTTCAGACATTAGTCGAGTCCATGCCACATCATGATCCGGCATTTCTGCACATTCATGGGGGCCCTACATGATATTAAGCAGGTGTACCAGTTTTTGGGCTCTTCAGTGTACATACCTAGTTAATAGATAATTTCACACTTTTTTTGAACTGATGATTATCAGTTTTATTTTCCCATTTTGACTAACTTACTAGAAAACATAATTGGTGAGTATGATTTCAACATACACAGATACCAACTATGGTTTTCATACATTTTAGATTAAAAATAGGAACATGCATAAAAGAGAAAAAAAAAACTCACTTGAATGAATTTTCTTTGTGTTTCATCATTAAGAACATCTAAAGCATAGTTAAGAAGACTAAAACAGTTTAAATGTATACAATAATAAGTATTATAATAAACTACTAAATTTTTTAATAACCACTAATTTATAAATTTCAGTATTAAAAGCATTCCTCCTGCTCATTAATTACAACATATGTGTAACATCCATTCGAATGGCTTGTTCTTTTAGGAATCTCATACATATAAAAAAAATTTCATGGAAAATGTAATTGAGAAGTCACGATTAAGTGAATGAGTGGTTCTTATTATAAAAAATACTAAGAGATGAAGTAGTTTTTTCCATACCTATGGATGCATTCACAAAGCGTTAACACTAAAAAATTTAGAGCCTTATTTTTATAGCCTATACATCAGGCACCACACGGATCAATCAGTATCAAATAATTCATTTTTGATTTAAATGTTTTTTAATATTAATTTTATAAGAATCTTTCAAAAAAAATTACAAGAAACTACAAAATGGCAATTACCTTTACTAAAATACGAAACACATTCTAAGAATACTTTTATGTTTTTGTGTAAGCATGAATTTTCATTTTACAGATAACTTCGCTGTCTAAACAATTTCTTGCTTAACTGTAAATAGTAAGAGGGAAATATATTTTCTGAGCATCATTTACATTTAATAGAAAGTTTCAATTAAGCAAAAAGAAGAAAAAAACACATAAATTTTCATATATTTACAAAAAGTAAAAATAGATCATAATTTATAAGAAGGATACGAGCTATATTTCTTGAAAAGATTTTCTCTCTTCCTGTTCTAGCATGGATACCAACCATAGTGACACCAATGGGCCATGGAGAATTCCCTATTGCCATTTGCAAGTAAGCATCATTAGCCTATATTAAAAAAAAAAACTATGAGACATTAGTGACTGGACATCAGTTTTATTCATAACAACTCCTATGTCAAATTACACTTGACATTTTTAAACCTCCAACCATGAATATTTTAAATAAATTTTTTATGGTTATTAACATTATAAAATCAACAAAACACAATTGTTCTAAGCAGATCATGTGATACCGATTTTTGAAAATGAATTTTCTCTTGCTATTTTTTCTCTAACTTAAAAAATAAATAAATCCTTCTTTTCAGTTAAACTTTAAAAATTTTTTTTAACTAAAACACATAAAATAATATGGAGTTTTTGGAAAGAAAACTGAAAAAAATTCGCAGTCCAAAGTGTTAAAAGATATTAAACCTACAGATAATTCTATTTCTCTTTGCAGTCTTAATTTTATTTTTTATTTTTTTCTTCTGGCTTCTCTTTCTTAGATTAACAGCTTTTGCTGTTGTTGTTTATTTGCTTGCCATTGTGAGCATGGAAAATCAGAGCACAGAAATTAAACAATTTTATAACAAAATTATTGCCAGTGTCTTCCAAATCCTCTCAAATTTTGGCCCATTTACCTCCTCACTGAAATTACAAAAACATTAATTGGTTCAAATGAATTATGGATCAGAGAGTTAGCGTTTTTGCAGTCTCTCCATTAACTTAAACCAGATGAAAGTATCATCATCCTTCAAGAAAATAATGATAAGATTCTTTTAATAAGTCAAAATCTTTCATTGCTCCATCATTTAACTTCAGAATTTTTTCAGTTAAGTTTTATGATTAATAGTAATTATAAATATAACACTCATAACAGACATTAAAAAAAAAATCTAAATTTTTGAAAGAATGGAGTATATCAGTAATTCTGGTAGAGTACAATAGGTAAAAAAAGATTAGTTATATTAAGATTTATCATAAATTATCTGAAGTTACTGATTCCAGTCTATGACATTTTGTTGCTACCTTTAACTAATAATCTTAAGAGTCATTCTGAATAAACTCAAAGGATATTTATCAGCATTGTAGTAACACACATGGAAAAACAATAATAAAATAATTTTTAAATAGTGAATATGTGCTAAAAATAAAACCAAATCAAGATAAAATCCTATATGAAAGAGAAATGTTTAATGTCCAGGGGAAAAAATGATAAATAATAATCTATATTTATAAAAAAGTTCCATAATTGACTGACTGACAGATAATGCACAGACCAAACCGCTGAACCTAAAGGGCTGAAATTTTGCATGGCGATTCTTCTTATAGTGTAGGGGTGCATTAAGAAAGATTTTTGAAAAATTCTTCTTAGATTTCTTAAAAGTAAATTTTTAAGCTGTTTTTGTAACTTTTTTTAAGTTTGCATTTAAAATAATAATCTGAGGGTTATAAAATTTATATCACAAGATCATAAAAATTCCTTTAAAATGAAATATTTTTCGAATATTTACCTCCATTTTCTGATTTTTTGGTGAATTTTTAAAGATTAATTTTTAGAATTCAATTTATTAAATGCTGATTACGTGGTTTCTTTTCTTTTTGTGATACTTTAAATTAATTTTGCGTCATGTGCATAACAATGAAATAAATTGACAAAAAATATATTAAAATACAGTAAAAGATAAAATGTAACCACTAGACTAATTGAGATAGAAGTTTTTAAGAATTTAATTCATTAGTATGTTTTATGGATATTAAACATACAAATTAATTGCCTGCATACATTGACCGTTGTATTTAATTTGAATATTTTCTTCTACATTATTTTGTCTATAAGAGTTACGATTTTTTTATAAATATATTTTGGGGGTTTTTTTTTGGCATTAATTGCATACCTTGACCATTGTATTTAATTTGAATATACTCCATAGCAAAGCATGGGTATTCAGCTAGTCTTAAATAAACATTCACAAGAAATAATTTAATTTTATGATAAAAAGGGGAATACAACACTAAAATAGACTTAGAAAAACTCAAAAGTTACAAAAAAAAAAATCTGAAGTATGTAGACAACATACAACAATGTCCACTCTATTTCTGTAGGTATATTTATTTATTTATTTATTTATTGGAACAGTAGAAGAATGACAGTAATACCGCAGTATAAACACAAAAGATCAAAGTCCTCAATGATCACTTCACCCTAATTACACCAGAAAAAAAAATCAAAGGTTGTTTCAAGTATAACAAATGAGGATCATTTGTCTCTTTTGGTATTTGCAAAAAGATTATGAAACACAGACACTGAGAATCATTAAAGTATATAGATGGAGAACTTACTTTTGAGCTCTTATTTACTCTTCATATGAACAAATATAACTGTTAACTTTTGAAATAAACTGTATGTAGTTACAGTAAATAAGATTCAAGAGTACACTTATTAAATAATTCACTCTACACTTTTAAGTAATCACTTCATTTTTTTTGCCTTCTGAAGAATAACAAAGCTAATCGATAATATTAAAACTCTAACGATTCTTTTGTAGAAAAAAAAAAAAATTTTCCATCGATTTAATGAAAAACTACAGATAAAATTATAAAATTCTATGTTTTCAATAAAAATATGCAAGTACTATTTTTACAGATAAATTCCTGTGCATGCAAAAAAACTTTTCAAACACATTTCTTCCATTCTTTTCAGATACTGCTTAACACATTTCCCTACCTCAACATGCATTTGATACTGACCTTTACATAATTTCTATCCAACATGTAATTTACAATGAGCACCAAGTGCTCTAAAATATCATCAGGAACATTTTCCTTCTTTAGCCTTGTGAAAAGGGGTCGAATATAGTCTTGTGTTTGAGTGTAAGTTACTGATGCAAGTTTGCCCTTCATTGAAATTTTCTCACTTTCTGGACGGGTATTGAGTTTTTGACCCCACAGCTGAAGCAAAAACTGAAATAAACAGAACAAATTAAGATCCATGAAAAAAAAATAGCAAAAATTAAATAAATAGAACAAACTAATTACAGTATTCACTATGTACAATATTTCTAAGACAAGTAAAGATAATCTGTATTACCGAGAGAAAAAAATATATATCAGAAAGATTCCATTTTAATGAATAATGATAAAACTTGTATAACAGAGAATATTTCTGAACTCTGACATTAAAATAAATTTTAGAAATCAGATTTTCCAAACGAATCTACTTTTTTTTTTCCTTTTAAATTCTACAAACAAATTTTATTTTTTTTTTATAATCATAAATACACTTACCAGTTAATTATATTTTTCTCTCTTTCCACACTAAAGATACACTATAAACCCCAATTTGTGATTTATTTTAATTTAAAAACTACAATAAAAGAGAGATCTGCCTAGCAATACAATTACGATATTTCTATGAAGAGTGACAACTAAGCTACAGTCTAACTGTCTGCTCTAATTATCAGGTTTACAGGAGAATTTTCACCCCAATATCTGATTCACCAAGGTTCTGCTTACACATAGTAAATTTAAGTGACTCTTGCAAAAATTGTGCTGCCTTCTAACCTTACAGCAAAGATTACTTAAGAGGAGATGTTAATATCTTTCACCATTCCCAACCACTAAGATTTTGACTTGGCAGAAACTTGTGGAAACACAAATGAGAACAAATATCCACAATGTAATTAAAAGGATGGCTACATGTTTTGAACTAATGTATAGTTTACCGTCAGGCCAAGGAGCACTAGGTGTGATTGTCACAATGAACAATTCACAAATGCTAGTGACTAATATTAGGAACTATTCTCGGTTAGTAACATATTAGTATTCACATCAGTAACTATTCATCTTTCTCTCCCCATTGCGGGGTCACTTCTGCCCTCCTCACATAAACTACCCCTTGTTATCTGGCTCACTCAGATGCTGTCTTGTGTGCCTGGCTGGTGGAGCTGTCATTGTCAAAGTCCCTCACCCTGTACAAGCATCAATCCTTACCCTTTGATGGAAGCTTGCCGCAGTTATCTTCATCTCGTCGATGTTTTGCAGAGAAGTTAAGCTGGCATGCCTGCTGTTCAACATGGAAAGCAAAGTGCCCAATAGAAGAAACATACTTCGATCATAATATCTTACAATTGGAGATAAAGCGTGAGTATTTGACCCCCAGCTAGGTACTCTGTAAACAACATGACTTTGAGTAACTATTCATAGTGACACCTAATGTTCTTTAGCCTAATGATGAGCAAGTTATTAGTTTAAACCATTTAGCCATCCTTTTTTATTGTGGATAAAGAAGTTCTTTGTTCCTGTTTGTGCTTCCAAAGTTTCCTGCAAGTCCTAATTTGCCTTATGCATTACTGAATTGTTCATAGTGACAATAATACCACATGCTCCTTGGCCTGAAGATGAATTATTCTTCAGTTTAAAACCTATAGCCATCCTTTTAATTATATTTTGGATATTAAGAAATTGTTTGTTCCCACTGAAATTTTGTTAAAGCAAGAACTTTAGCAATCCTTCAAATTGTAATTTTAGTACTGAATTCATTAATCTGTTAAATTACATTATACTATACCATACCATAAGTATGTAATACATATGGTTTGTCCATCCAAAATTCCAAACTTACATTAGAAAAAAAATCATAAAGATTTTCTTTGTAGAGTGAAAAAAATTCAAGATATTTCAGTTCTCTTCTTATCAGTCCTTTGGCAATAGATTAACTACTGAGTTAGCTTAAACCAACAATTAGCAAAATTCAATAGCAAAAGAAAGTTGAGAAGAATTTAGTTTAATAACAATTCTAAGTTATAACAACATTGCTCTCTATAGATACCAATGCAGAATTCATTTTACTAAGTTTCAAAATCTGTAAGCCCTTTACATGCCACAAACACTCAATACTTGAAATGTCTATACACAAAAAGACAAACAAACATTTAAGCTGATGAAAAGGAGTGAAAGCATCAGTCTGCCTTTTTTATACGGTTTTCATAAAGTTAGGCTATTTAACTATGCATTAAAGTTTATTAACTATTTAAAAAAACTGGAAGATATTAACATGCCTTTGAAAAATTCCTATCATATGTGAGCTGTTATCTTTTAAATCAAAATTCCCCAAAGTGGGCTACCCCCCCCCCCCCTCTGAGAATGCTGGAACGATCCAAGGGGGCGGTAAACTTGAATTCAAACTCAGCTATCAACAGTTCTGGCTGCAAAAACAGATACCAATACTTTATCCTGGATTATAAACTATAGCAGAAAAGATTTTAATTGTATTTCCTTCATCCTATTTAGTGTAACACATGGCTTCAGAGTAGTCAAAAATCTACTTACTAAAAACAGAAACCAACTACAAATAGGTAATCGCGATGATTTAAAAACACTGCTGACAAATATAGAGCCAAATATTTACATATTGATAGCAGTACCCCAAGTTCAACATTCTCATTAGGATTAGTTTTAATGTTATTCATAATTGTTACTTCAATATTGTCCTTCATTATCTTCATTTTCTGTAATGCAATTGTTACTATCATTAGTTTTAAGAAATAGTTTTATAATTTCATGCTTCAAGGTGTCTTATCTACAACATCTTTCTTTACTATGCTGAAGGACATAGGTAGAAATATAGATACATAAAAGGATGTAAATTTGTCACTGCATCTCCATTTGTTCGCTTCAAAGAAGGAAAATTTCCAGGGGGGGGGGGAGGGAACCGAGTAATTTTTCTTCTGAAAAGGGGGCGGTAAACCAAATAAGTTTGGGAACCCCTGTTTTAAATGATTATACATCTTTAACATGAAGCACAATCAAGAATATTTTCAAATATACAAAAATTCAACTTACCCTCAAAAATTTTAAGATAACTTTAGCATCTGCATTATCATTGCCCTTGCCTAAAGTTTCACTAGCTTCAGACTAAAACAAATGAATTAAGATTAACTAGATTACTATTAAATTAGTAACAAGCAACAGAATAATTTTGTACATCAGGATATACATATGTATTTATTAAATAGAATGTGGTACCTTATAAAAATTTCAGTTTTTGTTTTCTTTTAAAATATTAAAGACAAATATTAAGAAAAACAACAGAATGACATAAATGCAGAAGAATCAGAATGACTTTTCTGGCATTAAATCTGTTTTTCTCTCAAGAAAATGAGATATACTACAGCTCATCTTTAAAAAAAAAAAATCCTAAAGCCATTTCAATCCTTTAGAAAAAAATATATTGCTTATACTCATGCTTTAGCACAAAAATCTATATAATCAGTAAATGAAAAAATGAAATTTGTCATGTTTTTTAAGGAGTGTTCTATACAGAGTTAGAAGTTTCAAATCATGAAGTTCCTTGGTTACAATTCTAATCATTACCCTCAGAGTAAAAGATATGGTTAAACAAATGATCAATTACGTAAGGTAACATAAGATAAAAATACCACTAACCCCATGAGGAATATAGTCCTACATTAAATTACAAGAGACACAGTTTTTAACACTAAATATTATTCTATAAGTTACTAAAAATTACAGAAAAAAAGCGCTAAATGGGAAAATTTTGTAAGAATTGTAAACTTGGCTACCATACATTTGAATTTTAATGTGTATTCCCAGCCTTATAAAAATTAAACAAAATTCTGTGAACTGATAATATTTAATGGTATATCTTTAAAAATAAAACTGATTACTTTGATTTCTTCAATGGAAGTACCCTCATCCTCCACTTTGACATCATTTACAGACTTCCCATCTTCAGTGGACCCTTGGGTTTTTAATATTTCATCCATATAAGCCTGATCCACTTTCTCCATAGCTTCTTGAAAGTCATTTCGAAAACCTCGATCTACTTCAGGTTCTAATATCTCCAGTCTTCTCAATCGTTGAAAGGCTTCTGTTTCAGTCTCCCCAAATAATAAAATTGGTTCTTGTCTTTCTCGCAATCTTCGAATTACCTTTAAAATAAATAACAGGACCATAAGCAACCTCTACAAAAGTCACAAACCCCATGGATTCTTTTAATCTAACAAGGTTTTATTTATATTTCTTATAATTTTTAAAATAAGTTTATTTTATTCATATCAAAATTTAAACAGTTTAAATATATACCAGTTAATTTATTTAAAGAATACTTAAGACGAATCATGCAGACACAAAATAAAACAATTATATAATCATCTCTTTGGTTTCTTCACATCCTCCAATAACACATTGTAAACTAAAGGTATATCAATACATCCTGTGTGACCAGATCATTGTTGACCTAGGATGTAATGGATTTGTATGAAAAATAGCTGTCAGTAGGCATTAGTTGCAGAATAAACACCCCAGTCAACAAAGTTTTCAAAGTATTTCATTTGATTTTGTATTTGAATAATAGCATAAATCTGATTAGGCCCTTATGTTTAATGCCTTCACATCCTGCTATTAAAGTATTTCATTATGATTTTTTTACTTAGTTGATATCAGTGAAATTCAATCACAGGAGGTGGTTTAAAAACAGGTTATATACATTTAAAAATTAATAACAGCTATGATGTAAGGTAAATTAGTTCATGATCAAAATGAAAAACCAACAACTAGTGATAAGCACACCATGTGCTTTAGACCCAAATGTGAGAGAACTGTTCACCACTTAAAACACAGAAGTTTGCTTTAATAGTTAGTATTCTAGGATAGTAATATGCACCCAATTTTCATCATATACCACAGAAGAGTAAGGGCTACATTGGTAATTTAATTATATAAACTGAAAGTTTATATTTCTTAAAATTACAGAATTTATTTTTATAATTTACAGAATATGAAAAAAATTTGAATATATAGATATCTATTACAAATTGAAATAATTCCTAGTATGCATCATGTGGACATAAAATGGTGATAACATCAATCAAATTATATAATCATTTCTTAAATTTGTTTACATCCTACATTAAAAGTGTTTCAATTAAATTCGTACTGGGTTAATGACTCAAATCTAATAAGAAGCTCTTCTTTGATAAGACTCCATAGAGTAATTTTTTTTCAAATTACTTTGTTGTAAGTCACTTTTTTTGGGGGGGGGAGGCAAAAACACACAATAGAGAACCTACTTTCATTATGGAAATTCTAAGAAGTGCATTTGATCCACATCATTACTTAGGGAAACCTAGCAAACAAACCTCATTGCAGCTCTAGGAAATTTACATCTTGAGCACAAGCCTAAACCCTTAGTAATGCCTTAATGATAAATTATCAACCCTATTTCAAGTTTCCTATGGTTAAAACTGCAAACCATTCTTGGAATTATGGACTGCAAAACAACAACTCTAATACATCTGTTTAAATGTCTAACTGATATAATTGACAGCAGATACAGGAAGAATTTTTCACACCTTTACTTATTTGTTTTATTTTTTCTTTCCATTTCTCCTAATAAGCTGTTATTTATCTACACTAAGAGACTAATTTAGAATTTTCATGATTTAAATTGAACAATATTTAGTGTTTTTTTATATTTAGTTTCAAACACATTTTTTTTCACCTTTCAACACACATGTATATCTTTGTCTTTTAAATTTTTAAATTGACCAATATATATTTTAAATTTTAGTAGACTTTATTTTATTATATATGGCAATTGTGAAAAAAAAAAGTTTGAGGCATTTTTATCTAGATTTTTCACATTTTTATTTCCTCCAACGAGTGGTTTCCTTTTCTAATAAAGAAGAGAAAAATTTTAAGTACATATTTTTCATTTAATCATATTCTCCTCTACCTATATAAAGATTCAAACAATATTGAAAACTCAAGCATCTTTTAGCAGTAGGTTACACCATATTTGTTGAGAAAAACTCGCTGACAGATAGAGAATTAATTATTTAACATATTTATTTTAACAGTTAAAAGCACCTATACTCTTCGTATATCAAGGTAGAAAATTCTCAAGAAATATACTGTAAATTGATCCAAAATAGAAAATTATGCATTTTACTTCACAAAAAACTTAGCTTGTTTTCAAAGCATAATTTTTGACAAATACTAAAAAAATTATACATTACAGTTACATCTTCATTATATCAACAGAAAATGAAAAATATATTATGGAGGGGTGCCCTTAGTACCCAATTCAATAAACCATACATTTGCTGACTAACTCACTCCGACTTTCTTTCAAATGCCTGATCAAAAAGTGTAATATTTTTTTTAAATGTATGCATATGAGATCAGGTGAACAATTTACTATTACGGAATACATAATCCATACCACAAAATTGGTCAACCTTTGTAAAATATCAAAAATAAACTTAACAAGGAGGATAAGGCTCCATTCACAGAAAAAAATCTCATCACAGACATTTATGACATGAAGTACTTTTCTTAGAAATCTTTTATATTACATATTAAACTGCTATTTTGATTCTATGAAGAAAATTTTAAATTTTTATGAAATAAATATTACTCTAAAAGCCTCAATATGAATTAAAAAATATATAACTTACTTCTTTTCTAGGAAGACTACCCTCAGATTCCTTTCGTAAGAGAGAAGATCCTTCACTTTCTCTTCTATCATTCTAAAATAACATGCAGAAATTTTATTAAATGCATTTAAATCTTTTTAAAAAGATGCTTACATAACTAATGACTTAGTAGTTGCATAATATGCATTAAAATCTGAAACTTGTGTCACTGACTAATGTTTCTGTGTTTGTCTTTGTGCAATATATGATAAAACTGAAATACTTAACAATAGAGCACATAAATAATAACAAATGATTTTATTAATATAGTCTCTAAAATTACTAGAGAATTAAAACATCAGTATAACACTGCTAACAGTACTAATGTACTATAATGTGTTACCAACAAAAACTAAAAATTCTCAAGCAAAAAATGAAAATATCCACATAGCATGCTCTAGGGTGGCTTTTCTTGGTCTTGTAGTTTGCAACTGTTCTATAAAGGTGGCATGTTAGTTAATTTATCTTTCTTGTTTGTTGCAATATTCTTTTGTAATTGTACATGGTTAGAACTCTAACTGATTTATTTTTAAAATAATACAATCCGAAACACACTTTTTTGTCAATTAGCGTTTCCTACACCATCGAATTAGACAATACTAACAGATAAATCTCTAACTTTTTGTTGCTTCCTTTCTAACAACAACAACAAACAAAAAAAAAAGTTGACTTTCCAGTTTACAGGGATTTGGGTTACAAATTCCCAGCAATCATTCAAAAGCCATAAAAATCTAAAGCCCAATAAACTTTTCACTTTTATCAGTGTTGACCATATTTAGCACACAAAACAAGTACGATAATAATACACTGTAGTGCAATACAGTATGTTGTTTAAAATTACCACAATGTTAGCAGTAAAGACAAACACAGAAAACAATGTAGAAAACAACATATAATGCAATAAGAGAACAATATTTAAACTGCTACAGAATTATAAATTAGGAGATGCATTATAATGCAGCATAGCACATAGTTCAGTGCAGTATTTTATAAACTTCTTATAACTTTACTGCATAACTAGGGGGGAAAAACCAGTTTAATTAATCAAATTTCAAAATATTGTTATTTGCATGTAAAGGTAAACCTATAAAAGTCTGGGTTTAAATGTATTTCTTAATGTGACATTTTCAGGATTTAATGTTATATTTTATCTGACTGTTTAGTGCTGAAATGTGCACTTAACTTCAAAAGCAATTTGAATTTAATTTTAAATTGTAGTCTCTCTTAATTTTATAATTTTCTGTAATTAGGTTTAATTCTTGTAGATGTTACAGAATCAAAACTTGAGGTTATTCAAATCCTCAATCAAAGGGCTACTCCATTTACAATGTTGTTTTCTGTGTTTCTTTAATATTATACATAACTGCTATTTTAATATCATACATAACTGCATACAATGACAGAGTTGTCAAATCAAAATTGCTTGTCTGGTCACAAGCAAATAAGTCGATAATACCAAGACTTTAATTAGTTTATTCTTAGAACTAAGAGTTGTCTTGTTAATTTTAACAGGCCATTTTTATCAATGGATTATTAGCATTTATGAAACTTATTGCTGTGCATATACTTGAAACCTGAATGGGAGTCAAAACTACAATAAAATGAGATTAAATTATAAAAATAACTATGCCAAATGAAAAAATACCACATGAGCATTACTTATTTCATTAAACAATTCATCATTTTATTTAGACAATTCGGTAAACTGTTATTAAAGCTTAGCATTTAATAAGACTTTCAAATTAGATGCATATGTACTTTGCTGAAATTACTACCACAATCTTAGCTTAATTACTTATGATCTTGAATATTTAATCTTTTTTCCTCTCTCTAACATGTTAGTCAATGCCCTTTTGTAACTTTCAGAAGTCAAGGATACTATTTTTCAGTGTTCTGAGTTCCATGCATTCTGCTAGGTTGCACAGGAAGGAAGAAAAAAATGACCTAACATATACACTGCTAACAATGTGTTTTAGTCTGCTAATGGGGTTACGAATACAAGAGAATAGAATTTGATGCTCAGTTTAGGTTCTGTTGGGGTTTCATATAATCAGTTTTTTATGATTCAGAAATATATTTGAAAAAAAAAATCTTACGGAAGGATCTAAGCAATCAAAAAGGAAGTTTATATTAATTTGTAAAATTCTAGCAGCAAGACAGGCATAACTTAATTATACAAGTGATACAAGTTAAAAAAGAGAAATTCAGGTGGATAATTTAGAATAACACATCATACGCATGCAAAATTCATATAAAATAAAGTGTTTTATAAACAGAAATTTTAGAACTTTTTTGAACAAGAATGTATATAAATACTACAAGATTTATAAGGTTCAATATATTCCTTACAATCATACAGATATGATATTTTGTTCATAATAAACAAATAAATTACTTCCTGATTGTCAAATTCATCTTTCTGAGGACAATGCTTATTCCAGTATTCTTCTTCTTGTAGCTTTAATAACTCCTCTCTTTTGAAATACTTTTTTTTAGAATTCTGAAATAAGAAAAACCTTAGTTTAATATTTTTATTATAATAAAGTGTAATCCTTTTTTAAATCATCATTTTTTTACCAGACACGCTAAATAACTACCACGTTAATTTCTGCAGTTGTAAAATTTTATATTTTAATGGTAAATTAACAGCAAAACTGACTCAAATATACATGTATAAAAACATTTTTAAAGCACTGTTCAGTTATAAATCTATATATGTTTTATGATTCAAATGACTAACTCTATATAAATGTGATTTTTTAATACCAATAATTAGTAAAATACATAAAAATTTATAATATGAAAACGTGCACCTATACAAATAACCAGACGAAAATTTCTATTTTCTGCATCTGCATATGAAGGAGATATCAAATTACTTTGTCACACGAGTGGATTGCTTTCTTTCAAGCTGTATAACAGCTATATATTATGTGTAATCAAATGTTTCAAAGTATGAACTGCCAAACTAATTTATTAAATTTTCTTAACAGATTTATTCCTTAACATACTTTTTATATGAAACAATGATACAAACAGTACCTTACACATAAATATGTTTACACACCGGGTTATATCCTGTTAGATGTTATACGCCAAATATTTCGTACTGATCATCAAAAGAACAACTATATTTCAGAAATTCTACACTGATTTGAAATTAACAAAAACTATTTTTTCATAAAAAGTGTGTCTTGAGATCATTTGCTCATGCAACCACTATGATGGTTACAACAGATGCTTTTCCTGTAGAGGATCACCATAAACTTACTATTATGAACGAAAGTTATTAAAATTATAGAACCTTTTAGTAAAGTTTTCTTCAGTAAGTATTTCCAAAGGTTTGCTGTTCATAATATACAGCATTAATTACTAACTACGAATAATATACTTATTCTATTTCAAATAAAACTAAAAAATATCTTACCACAAGATTTTTATCAACAAGCTCTCGCTTTTTTCTCTCAATTTCAGCTCTTAATATATCCATTTATCAAGTTTGACGCTATCAACAGTAAACATCAACAAACTGTTCCGCTAAATCGCAGGGGCGATTAGGTAAAGGAAACGGGGATTTCAGATTACCTGACTGCGCATGCGTGTCAATCTTCTCGAGGTTCAGTTTGGTTGAGAACAAGGTTTGCAATATCTGGCAACTTATCGCTATTTTCGGTTTTATTAAGATAATACGATGTTCAACAACACCTGTATGTATTTACATGGCACGTGGTCAACAGAAACCAGGAGCCAGTAATACAACCTCACGGACCCTTTTCGGTACTTACGTATATATATATATATATATATATATATAAGTGTTTTGATTTTAAATAAAGTGTTTTATTTTATGATTTGTCGCAAAAATTTTAGGTGTAGATTGGCGGCACTTAAAAACCGCCAAATCTGTAGCTGCGGTGGCGTTAATACGTAAGTACCCATTTTTCAAATAACAACGCCAAGCATGGCAATTTGGTGAAAAACGGTCTTCAAATTGGCACAGAAGCGCTATATTCCAGGCATCTCCACTTCCATAAATTTTTAAGTATACAAATTGTTAAGTTAACCTCAAATTGTTGAGTTAAGGTAGTGTAGTTGACACACATGCGCAGTCAGGTAATCTGAAATCCTCGTTCCCTTTCGCTCTTGTTAAAAATATGTTTCAGAGTTTTCCCCACGCGTGAGCTGGGCATGTGCTGGAAGTAGGCTCAATTTGTTCATTCAATGTTGAGCACTAAATCAGTTGTTACCCACACAACCACACAGAGCTAATGGTCATCTATTAGAGCTCGAAATTCATCCATGACATCCAGGACGTAATATAGAGCTCTATAAGATGAAAAAATAGATGTCTAATAGTCGTACTTCACTTCGACGTCTATTAGAGATCTAAGACGTATTATATACATCTATAAGTCATCTAAGTTTCGATCTCTAATAGATGAAGTCTCTATTGTCGACGTCTATAAAAGATACTGATATAGACATCTTATGGAGCTCTTTTAGACCAGCACCGTCACAAAGCGCCATGATGAACAAACTACACCGCTGCTGTGTTCTTTGTTACCGAGTGCACCTGAATGCTTCATTTGGATCTATAATCACATCGGAATATTGCGGATATCCTTGCTCAACAAGTTTATATCGACTTCCTTTATTTGTTTTAAGGTAAGTGTTAATTCTTAAATAATTTATGCTTAAGGTATAATGACACCTTTGAAACGTCAATTTCTGTCAAAATATTGATTTTTTTATTTTTGCTATTTTATGAATGATCTTTTACTTTCAAAATCTGTTTGAATATTGTTTCTAGCTTGTCTAGAACCCAAGTTTTAGGTATTTTAATATTGCTTGGCTGTGAAATTTTACAACTGAAAGTACGTTTCTGCAAACCAGAAGTAAGCAAAAATGTTTGTTTACATTGCTGTTTTTCATGATTTTGTTAGGAAAACTGATTATATACGCACATAAAAACACAAAAATAGTTTTTTAAGCATCTTAATAATATTACGAATTACATCTGCCAACGTTATTTACGGAATTTTGTTTTAGAAATTGGCATTAAACTGTGCATTCCAAATCATTGTTTACGTACGAGTTTGCCCTTTGATAATCATTTAAAAGTCACTAAATCCATTTATTTTTCTCGATATTTTTAGTTTTTTTTCAACGAAAATGCCAAAAAGTACTTCTAGAAAACGCAAACGTAAGTTTTATGGTAATAAATTTACAAATAAATAATAGTCCTGTTGAAAGTGAAATGCATAATTCTGCATATGTTGGTGATTACCAAAGTTTTTCTGCCAGTTTTTCAAAGCTACAGACGGCTAGTTCTATATCAACAAATGAAAACTGTGGTTCAATGAGTGGTTTTAGAATTTTGGATAATGGAATTCTTTTAAATATAACTCTGCTGTCCAAGCTGTTTTTCAGATAAACAAACATTATGTGAGGAATCAAGATATAGGCTGTGCTCACATTTTTATATTCAGTGTAAAAACTGAGACTTCCATAAAGGTTTGGCATCTTCAAAAAAAAAAAAATGTAAATTCTGAAATAAATACCAGACTAGTGTATGGCATGCACCAGATTGGTAAAGGTTTTGCTGTAGCATATAAATTATGTTCAACGTTGAATTTACATACACTGACTAAAACAGCTTACAAAGCTTTGGAATGCAACAAAATGTCATAGCTGCACTTTTTCACTGTGCTTCAAGCACGAATAACCCGAAAGAATAGCATAAATAATATAATTTGAAAACCTATAAAATTTTGGATAGTCTTAGAATTCATAACTCAATACTTCAGAGTCAAATGAAATCAAAGACACGCAGGAAATTCCTGAGAGCAGCTAGAAAGACAAAAAATTACTGCTTTGGAAAGTAAAGAAGGGGAATTTTACAAAACGGGAGCATTTTAATGCACAATTTGTTGTTTATAATGCAAAAAAAGTAAGGTAAAAGTTATTTTTGCAGTTTTCTCAAAATATAAATTCCTCTTATTTTACCATACCCGAAACACTATATAACAAAATATGTTAAATTAAGAAATTGTTAAGAAAAGCTGATAAATCTTTACCACAGCTAGTAAATAGAGTATTTGAATTAAGAAATAGAGTATTTGATCAGTGAAATTGTATATCAGTAATATTTTCCTCCTATTAGAGTTCATAGAAAAATTTTATGGTATAGAAGTAACATTAATTGTTCATTTAAATAGACAAGTGTTTGAATGTTACAAAATATATTCTAGTAAATATATTGTGTTGTTAGTGGCAGGTCCATGTTGTATAATTTATATTTTAGTTTACTTATTATCATTATATTTTCAATTATATTAATGCATTATTCATGATTTGTTTGCTTTGATTTAGACTCTACAAACTGTTTTATCTCTGGAAGAAGCTCTAAAAATTGTTCCAAGACTTTTCCGTTACTAAGCCACCTTATTTCACAATGTAACATTAAAGTATTAATTGAAGCGGAAGAATAATTTTTGTAATATGATTTTTAATAGCTTGGTATATATCGTACCCACGTGTATTCCCTTTTAATGGCAAAACTGACGGTATATCTTCCTTTGCTGAGCAATCTTTGAAAACCATCCTTATAAAAATATTTATTTGTGCTACATTACAGATATCTGTTGATTCATCACACTGTAAACTTAGAAAAACACATTTTTGTAAATCCTCTTTTAATTGTTCTCTGATATTCACAGATATTTCTTCTATTCTACGAGTTACTGAATTTCTGGATAATTGAACTTCCTGGATAGCTAACATAATTTCATTCTTATTTTTAAATTCTTGAAATAATATCTCTGATGCAGCAAGCATTAATTCTTTAATTATGTTACCATCCATTAAAGGTTTTTTGTGCATTGCAAGTATATGTGCAATCTTAAACGATGCAATAGTAGCAGCTTTTGATTTATTCACGGGCCTGGTAAACAAAGATTGTTGGGCAATTAATGCGGTTTTCATTTCTTTCAATTTCCATTTTCTTAAATTGCTGTTAGGAGGATATTCAGTATCATATTTTTTATGAACTGTTGTGAAATGTCGTTCTATGTTGCATTTTTTCCCAACAGTAACTGTTGAACCACAGGAAAACTATAATAACTGTAATAACTGTACTACTATATTAACTGTACTATATTGTGTAGCTCCTTGAGCAGGAGCTACACAATAATGACACCAAAGAACTGTTGGATAGTATATAATTTTATTATTACTCTTTAGTAAGATAAATATTTTAGAGCAGACTTAATATGGAATATACACTCACAAAATTAAAAGATTGCCTGAAGAGAAATTTACTGAAATAACAGTGAAATTGTAGATCAGCAATATTTTCCCATTCGAGTTCATAGAAAAAGTTTATGGTATAGAATTAACATCAATTGTTCATTTTAATAGTCAAGATTTTGAATGTTATGAAATATATTCTAGTAAATATATTGTGTATGTTTTATGAATTCATATTTATATTCTAAGTTTAAATTATTTTTTTTTAGTATGAAGTAATTACTCAGACTAGTGGCATATTACTCTGACTAGTGGCACAAAAGAAAAAGCTTTCTGCAACTTAAAAATTTCTCATCTTATATTTAGTAAGCCATTATTCAAATTTTTTCTTTATTATTTCATTAATATGTCTATTTAGAATTTAAATCGTTTTCATCCTTTGAGTTTGCTATATTTATTTATACCTAAAATTATGTTTCATTTTTAGATTAATATTATATATATATATATATGTGTGTGTGTGTGTGTATGTAATATTTTAGTTATATTAAATGTGTGCATATTACGAGTATGCATTAAGTTAAAACCCATCTCACAAAATGTGTATGATATTAAGGTAAACCTAGTGATATTTTCTAACGAATTAAAAATTTATTTATTGTACTTCTAGGTGCAGCTAGGAGAAATCCATTGTACAAGCAGGTGACTGACTCAAAAATTGAAACCGTCGTCAAAGACTGGTTAAGGCATGCAAATGCTAGGAGTTCAAAACAAAAAGAAAATTGTGTTGGGGAAATTTTATGATTTTGTATTCAATAAAGCCTTTTATTAAAACATTTTTTCTTTCTTTCTTTGTTGCAGTATTAAAAATATATTTATGTTAAAGAATGTGAACACAAACAATTCTGGATTAATTATTGAAGAAGATATTTTTAATGAAAATCCAACTGAAGCAGAAAAGTTTTTATAAAAATAAATTATGATTTTCATAGATATACTTTTTGAAACTTAATTTATTATGTCCTACTAAGTTACTTTTATAAGTAATGATGGCTGAAAAAAGAAAGAGATATGAGATATCTATATATTCAACCAGTATACTGTTGCAGGATTGGGTTTTTGACATTACAAGCATCAAAAACTGGTTTAAACTGTCAAAAACCTATGACGAATAAATAAGTCTTAATCACAATAGCTATTAAAAAGGAAGAAACTTGTTTTCAAGCAAATTTAAAAGGTAATTCAGTGTTCAATTTATGTTTTAATTGTGAAATGTATATTTACTAATTAGAAAAATTGCATTAAAAAAATATATGCACTTATAATAGTTTAGTTTTTCAATTGAAAAATTAGCATTTTGGTTAATTTTCTTTTTTTCTTAAATTTCAGAATGCATTAATACCAAGTTTTAATGTAAAAATATTAGTTTTATTATTATAATATTTAATATTATAATTATTTTTAAATATTTTTACATTAAACATTAGTAATACTGTTATTATTTAAGTAATATATATCACTATTTTTGGCAGTTATAATGTATGACAATTGTCATCGTAATAACATCAAAAGTAGTGGTAAATATTAATATTTACATTGTATTTTGGACCTAAATTTCTTAATAAATTTAGAAAAATGAATTGAGCTTAATATATTTCGAACAATTTGCATTCTAATAGGACATTTTCATGCAAAAATAATTGCTACAGAGATTCTAAAACTAAAAGTAAATTTATGGAAGTATAACAAAAGTGTATAAAAATAATAGTTGTAAATGTATTATTATTTATTAAGTAATAATAATAAGTAATAATACATTAAGCTTAATTTATTTTAAACAATTTGCATTCTAATAGGACATTCTTATGCAAAAATAATTGCTACAGAGATTCTAAAACTAAAAGTAAATTTATGGAAGTATAATAAAGAGTATCAAAATAATAGACACACTATTATTTTTATACTCTACTTCCATAAATTTACTTTTAGTTTTAGAACCTCTGTAGCAATTATTTTTGCATAAGAATGTCCTATTAGAATGCAAATTGTTCAAAATAAATTAAGCTTAATGTATTATTATTATTAATTATTGTTACTTAATAAATAATAATACATTTACAACTATTATTTTTATACTCTTTTGTTATACTTCCATAAATTTACTTTTAGTTTTAGAATCTCTGTAGCAATTATTTTTGCATAAAAATGTCCTATTAGAATGCAAATTGTTCGAAATAAATTAAGCTTAATTTATTATTAAGAAATTAAGATCCAAATACAATATTTTGGAGGGGAATAGTACGTCCTTTAGAGGTCTAAAATATCTAAATCGCGTACCCTCCACATCGAAATTTTCGCTCTTATAGACGTCCTATAGAGCGCCGCTTAGATATCGTAGACGTCTTATGGATCTCAAAGAGAGCACACCTCGGAGCTCCTATAGAGCTCCATTCCACGTGATGTAGATATTTTTCGACGTCTTATAGAGGTACGCGTTTTTATGAGGTGAGGTATTATAGACGTCTAATAGAGATCGGTGTGTTGTGTGGGTACTTTTATTGAAAGCCAGATGGGTACCTTCCCTTTATATCGACCCAATGCTAACCACTTGGCACGGAAAAGCTTGTTAATTTCCCATTATACCGACCTGTCGCCAACGCGCCACACTTGAATAGCCGAGAGATTAATCCCTGGTCTTTGCAAGACCAGGGATTAATCTCTGGAGCATTCCCTTTTTTAAATGCTGCTGATTAAAGTTAATACGTTGTGGGATCTTCCCGTTAGAGAAAGAGGATATAGCTTTTCTATAAGATGTTGGTATTTTACCGTCAGAACGAAAATGTGAAAACGACCATCCGATGAAGATGTATTTCGGTGAGAAAGACACATTTGGAAATGTGTCAAATGCAGGGGGAGAAAAAATGGGATATGGCTCGATGGAAGTTGCTTGCCATTTGTGATGTGTTTACGTTTGACATACTGCTGGTGCGATGGATTATCCTCTACAAATTTTTGCTAAAAGCATTTATAGATGAGTGAAAATACAACACTTGATTGGAATAATTATATGCGGGAGGTTAGTGTGGAGACTCTAGTACACTCATGTCCATAAATTAAGAATAATTCAGAATCACACGTAAATAGAACTCTAAAGTAAAAAATTCACCTGTAGAATTATCACACATATCTTCAAGAATAATGGGAAGCCACCAGATGACGCCGATAGTACGTCACAATGACAAGAGTGTAAGAGAGGGATATGTAAGGAATGGTGGCAAAGAAGTAAAATTGTTCACAAGCGTTCTGTAAGTCGCTCAGTGCCATAACCGAATAGTTATGACATAGAGGACGCATGTGGATGATTTTTTACTTGGTAAATTATCGGCCGCCTGGAATGTGGGCGTACTCAGATGGAAGTATCCGAGGAACTTGGAATTTCCTCTAGGCTTTGGCAACGATTCCAAGATGATAGAAATGTCAGTAGAAGTTACAGTACAGGTCACCCCCGAGTTACAACGCCGAAGACCGGTATTTGGCAGTAATTGCCAAAAGAAGCAGACGGAGCACGGCATCCGACCTGTCTCGTCAGCTATCTGCAGCCACGGGTACCACAGTTTCAAGGCAAACCGTGTACAGACGTTTGGGAAATATTGGTATACAGTGGAATCTCGATCGATCGTTTTCGGATCCATCGTTTTCCCGTATGTGTCGTTCATTTTATCCAGTCCCAACGATCATATTGCTTTGTTATGTTTCCGCATATATCGTTTTCCCGCATTTATCGTTCATTTCAATCGGTCCCTTGGAAAACGATAGATCGAGATTCCACTGTATATGCTCGCAGACCTGTCAGATGTGTTCCGCTCACGGCAACTCACTGTCGGCAGCGATTAGTCTGGAGTAGAGAACATGCAATGTGGACATCGTCACAGTGGGCTTGGTTGATGTTTTCCGACGAGTTCAGGTTTAGCTTGCAGTCTGATTCACGTCGAATTTTCATATGGAGAACGCCAGGTACCCGTTACCACCAAGACAACATCATTGAACGACACCGTTACGGTGGTGCAGGATTGCTCGTTTGGGGAGGAACTATACTGGGCTCTAGAACAGATCTGCATGTTCAAATCGGCACCATGAACGGCCACATTTATCGGGACATCATTCTGGAACAACATGTACGTTTGTTTAGGGGTGCCATGGGCGCAGAATTTGTGTTTATGGATGACAACGCCCGTCCTCACCGATCAAACATCGTAAACGAATGCCTTCAATATGAGGATATCATCCGTATGGAATGGCCAGCATTCTCACCTGTCTTGAATCTGATAGAGTATATGTGGGACATGCTTGGCCGACGAGTTGCAGCCCATCAACCACCTCCTACATGTGTACCGGAACTTAGGAGAGCATTGCTTGCTGAGTGGAGTAATCTTCCCCAAGATCAGCTCGATAATTTGATACTCAGCATGCCTAGGCGTTGTACGGACTGTATTTCATCGCATGGGAGACATACAATGTATTAACCATCATACCAACCATGTAATATAAGTTTTTGTAAAAAAGATATTTTTTTACGATTGCTCCGGGGAGCAAAAAATCGTAGTTTTTATGAATGGTATACTACATACACCATCTTTTTTGTTCTTTATCTTTTGTTTAATAAATGGGCTTTATGAATAAGTCACGTTTGTTTTGTTTCTGAGCCTTTATTTGCCGGACCATTATCCTTAATTTATGGACATGACTGTACTTGAAGGTAAAAAAATTGGAGGTGAAGGTAACATAGTCGAAGTTGTCGAAACTTTGAACAGTAAACGTAAAAAGAATGCAGGACGTGTTCTACCAGAACAATGGGTTGTTGGTGGAATATGTCGCGAAAACAAGGAATTCTTCATATAAAAACTGCGTAATAGAAATACCACAGATTGCTGGAGATGGTACAGAGAAAAGTTCTCGATGATGCGAGTACATGCATTTGATTGTTAATCACAAATACAATTATGTACATCCCTAAACTGGTGTCCATGCACAAAGCATCGAAAGGCTGTGGGGTTCATGTAAGTAGAGAAAAAACAGAGTACTTGTGGATGCATACTTTGAGTGAAGATAATTTTGAAGCAATGTTGAAAGGAATTACGAAAATTATGCCATCCCCCCCCCCCTCCCCCAAAAAATGTAGTTTTCGATATTTATAATTTAGTTTTCAAAAATATGTGATGTGATATGATAAAAACGGACGTATTATCTTGTATTCATTTTGTTTCTTTATTCTTTAATTGGCTTTATGGTATTACGTTTGAGGACCTCTCGCTTGACGTTGGCGATGGGTCGGTACCACCATATTTCACTTACTACGTTTAAGGTCATATTGTCAATCCATATGCTTCCTTATTATGTACACATACAATGCGGATAGCAAAATCAGATTTCTCTTCTTTGAGTTCTATATCTATACAGTCAAACCCCGTTAAAACAAACTTCAAGGGACCAAAAGTTTTGTTCGCTATATTTGAACCGTTAAGAAAAATGTTAGAGTTCACAAAATGTATATCTCATTAGTTGCTATGTGTATTCAA
Organism: Dolomedes plantarius; assembly: GCA_907164885.2. Classification (NCBI taxonomy): domain Eukaryota; kingdom Metazoa; phylum Arthropoda; class Arachnida; order Araneae; family Dolomedidae; genus Dolomedes; species Dolomedes plantarius. The sequence goes on from OU015500.1 coordinate 106,085,807, forward strand.
TAATGATGTATTTAAAAAAATGATAAAATCTATAAAAATGATCATTAATGAATTAAACTAACTGAAATCGATTACATTAAACTGACACAATACTAATTAAATTAACTAAAGATAAACACAAATGGTAAATTCGTTTTACCTTTAATTGTTGCTCACTGTTTTAATACAGAAATAATCGGTAATCTTCTGTTGATGTGATGCCGATTTCAAAAACATTTTATGAATTTCTTTGTCCAATAGATCAAATAACTTCAACATTCTTTATTCCACAGTTTGTGCAGACAAAAACTTATTAATTACGCGCATTACACTGCTGTAGCATCTGAGATGGTGAGGATTTCGTCAGTTATGTGCTCCTCTTCATCAGCATCAAATGCAGAATCTTCGATTTCAGAATGATTCATTTTAGTTTCTTCCGCAGTATCTTCATCAGTCGGATTTTCACATGTAATGACTTCATCATCACATGTTTCGAACAATTGCATGTCACAATCTGAGAATGATGAAATTTTGTGCTTTTCTATCCACATCGCGATAGGTAAATCTTCATCATCTTCTTCTTCAACATTCGTTGTATCTTCAACATTCTTTGCTAGGCCAGCATGTCGAAATCCTTTTCTAATTGTAGAATCCGTAACAAGTCGCCAAGATTTTTCGAGCATTATAAGTGCATCAAGAAGAGAACCGTCACATTTTACATTTTTATCATATTCGTAAAATGGGCTGCTTCCGGTAATGACATTTAAGGCTTCTGATGACTCCCTGGTCCATAGGCTGTACTTCAGAAATTGCATTCAGGGGAAAGAGTACAATTCTAATCGATTGTAACTGTTTATCGTTTTTGTGTGCACTACAATTGTCAAGCAGTTGTAGAATCTTCCGCTTTTTAGCTGACAATTCACGATCCCACTTTCGAAGCTCTTTTTCAAACAGTTCCTTAGTCATCCACGCCTTACGGTTGGCTTCATATGAAATGTAGTCTCTTCTAACGGAACTACCGCGGGTTATTAACGTAGGATTGCTCATCGTTGCCTACCTCTTTTTTTTTACACATTTTAACTGTTTACTGCTACTGGGTCTGGCGCGCTGCCAAAATTATAACTCGCGACGCAGGACAATTTTTTTCTTCTCGGAGGACTGTTATCGAGGAACGTAATCCTACTTTAAAAGGTTCGTTATAGCCGATTCTTAAGATTCCGGAGGATAGCTATGAAAGGATAAATTAGCAATAAATACAATAGGAAGACGGCGGGACCAAAATTTTCGTTCGTTATATACCGGGTTCGACTGTATGTGGTTTCAATGACTGGATTTCTATATAGTCAAACCTGTTTTTGTGCGGTCTTTTTTATGTGATTTTTTACTATGCGGTATATGAATATGTATTGAAAAATAATTGAAATTATTTATTTCAATTCCAAAAAGAGTTTCGATCGTGTACATCTGGCTACCGCGATGTTTACAAGCAGCTGATCAAAGGACCGTCGTCGCAAACACTTATCACTGACTACATAGTAACAAAAAATAAATCAACTCTAATACGTATTGTTACGTTTTATATCTTAAAACGGGGAGAGTTAAATTAAAATAATTTATTAAGATTGTTAAAGCTTACATACACTCTTAGAGGTGTTTAAAAAAAACTACATGAAACATATTAATTCAATTGCGTTGTGGTTAGTACATTTAAGGACGCGCGTGGTGTTAAACAATAACCCATTAAAATAAAATACCTGATTCGTTTGCTGATGCCCCTGCTGTAGAGGGTTGAATCATGAAAATTATTTTAAATTAACTTGAAAATAGTTCACTGAAAAAGAAAGCTGAAATAAAAATTACCTAAAAAGGAACGAAGAAAAACTACGAGGCAACCGAATGTCATGACTAGATTTTACAAATAAAATAACATGGTTTATTACTGTATTACATTATTTACAAGTACACATCCTTTTGCCATTTAGGCTCATTTCATTATCCGAGGAACCAATAACCTCTCAATATTTCTTATTACAACACTCATTATATAAAAACTTAAATAAATGACTTATCGAAAAAGTGGCTGGCGAAAAGAATTAAAAAAATAACAAAAAAAACTAAATAATAATTGAATGATCTTTTTAACAAATAAAAAAAAAGGGAATCATTAAATTTACCGTCTGCAGACAAGAAGGGTTATTAGGGAAATCGGCGAGGGCAAGGTTGTAGGCTTGGACAAGGCATGTCGCGAGGAGATCTCATCATCTCGGATACATCTCAGGCAAGCTGCTCGCACCAAGGGCCCAGGGTCTCTCTCTCCGGTCCAGCTCCAACCCCTCCTCTCCAAAAAAAATCCTCCCCCGACTAAGGGCAATTGACCCTTTTTGTAGTCGTCCGCTCGCAAGATGGTAAGAAAGGAGATTTGCTCGGCGCCGAAGATTTAGGATTGTAGATCCTTCCACAACAGCTTGTGAGAGAGGATTTAACATATTTGCTGTTGAATACAATTGTATGTTGACCTTTTATCTTCGTTAATGCTATAATTTTAACTCTTGTGGAACAGTTTGAAATTTGTGGATCATGCTCGGCGATGCTGTTGGTCTTCATGTATCCATGCGCGTCTGCAGGTGTTTTCGTGACGGAGCGCTGAGTTGCGCGTAAAAACATTTCAATGTCTGTTTTCGAGATGTTTCTTGAAATGGATACTTTTGCTAATCCCTTTATCCGGTGTAGAGTCTGGGAATGTGCAGTGAAAATACTGTGAAAATGGCGAAGATCTCGTTACATTGCCTACCAGCCCAGCTTACACAAGGGTTTGGGTTCATAATACAAAATTTACTATTAATTGAAAAAACAGAAATAAAACACTCTAAAATTAATAATTAACTATGTTGAATATATACCAGCCACCAAAAATACAATAAAAAAACAATATACCAGCCACTTTAACAAGTAAAAGAATAAAATGCACATAAATGACACAGTCATATTTAGTTATTTAATTATCAATTATCCGCAAAGTTAAGGAATCAACTATTAGTGCTAGCCGTGATCCAATATTTTAATATACTCTCATGCTACCTCCCATTATCAAAAAAATTGCGCACCTTTTTTTAATAATCTTCAGTAATAATCAAGCAATTAAAAAATTGGATCGCCGCTAGTTGGAACAAGTTGAGTAGAGGCTTACAGAGTTTTAACAATGCAAATATTTTTCAAAACCCACATTACTACGCGCGTTATATATTAATTATATGCTATCATCTTAATTATTAAGTGTATTTTACCTACATCACACGTATCTTCAAGTGACGAAAGCGATTACGAACCAATTCATCAGAAGAATATGCGCATTTTGGACTACGACGAGAATTATGGATTCGAATTATGTACATTTTGAAAATTTCTCCATGTTTAAAATAAGAAATTAAAAAATTTTTAAAATGTTTCCATGTGTAATTTAATTATTTTTTGCTTGGAAAGCAATTTCTCGCTATTTCGTAAAGCTTTGACATATTTTCTGAGATTTTTTTTAATGCGGCCCCTCTTCACCGCATTTTTTTTAAAAGTATGTTGTGAAAATTTATTTGTTATAGCTATTCATGAAGTTTCTGAATTGCATTCCAAACTAGGCATTAAACTTGTGTTCTCCCCTTTATCTTTTTTTTCTACACTAGGGGCTTCGCCCCTAGGCTCGCTCCTCTGGTGACTCAAGTGAATGAATGACTCAATAGTTGTTTACAGTTGAAGTTTCCCCTCCCTCCCGGCAAAATGGATGAATCCCGTATGGGGGAAAAATCGGATCTTCTTTCATGTCCTTTTGCAAAGGAAGCGAATGAGAAGATTTTTTTGAAGTATTTCTTTAAAATTCAATTAAAAATCGAAATTTTAAGATAGAGACTTGAAATGAAGTTTATATGAATGAGAAAGCTTTCATCTTCCAGTTGATATAAATATTTTCTTTGTAACATAATAAGTCTGAGAGCATCGAATTTATATATCTCGAAACGCATAAATTTTTCCAAAAAGTGGGTTTTCAGTTTTAATAAAAATATCAGTCTGTTTTAAATTATTTTTAAACAAATGAGGTCTTGTTTAAAGGAGAAATGTCTGTAGTCTTAGATAGTAAAAAAAAAATTCTACGATCCTTTTTTGGCGAGTTATCGTAATCTGAACATGAAAAAGTCAATATTTTCCCACAAAACATAAAATTAAAAAAAAAACTTAAAGTCCGACGAATATGAGACATGTCTTACTTTCTTCCCCACATTGTTCTGCATCGATTGATATCGGTCTCGACCCCATACCCCCAGCGGTTTCGGAGGAGATAGCGTGACAAGCTTTTGACAGCGGCGGCGGCGGCGGCGGCGGCGGCTGCTGCAGCGGCAGTTACTTTCTTTTAGAATAGAGAGATTCGAATTACAGAATTACCTATTTACATCTTACCAAAGAATTTATAGAAGTTATTGTGTTTGGAGAATAAACTCAATGTCTTCTTTCAGGTAATCTAAGCACAACAGTAATATTTCAAATTTAATCATATGTCGCGTTTTCTGGTGAAGTGGAGTCCAGGCCTTAGTTGACACCGAGGTATGCGGTGATGCTAAGGCCTGGACTCCACTTCACCAGAAAACGCGACAGAAACAGAAAACAGAATCGGAAAATCTAAGCACTTCCGGTTTTTTCCGTTTCTGCCCAGCAGAATGACGGCGGAAAATAGAGTTGAAAATGTTGAACTTTTCTGTTTCCGTCCGCGGATTCCGCGTGTATGACAGCCAATAGGAATGCGTCTTGATCCACGAAACACAAAACAGCAATGGCGTCTCGGTTTGACATGGAAGCGTTTATTTATGAAGTTGGGGCTTACCCATTTCTACCATCACCTCCATAACTGCAAGCTAAATAAGTCAAACAGTAAATTCTACTAGAATAATTTGTTGGAATAATGATTTTCTATTACCAGATAATGGATTTAGTGCAAACTGATCTGTAATCCTAAGATGTCACTTTGTAAAGGTCTGATATTTTTAACTATCCAAATGTTATAGAGATGATATATACCAAACATGACAACTAAAACCCTCAGTAATATTTTGTCGAAATTTCTATTACATGCTATTTGTTATGCACTACTGTTTTTTCAACAAGACTTTTTTCAGAACTCCTGATCGGTAGTTCGAAGATCTCTAATTAAGGTGTTGTGAATACCATGTTTTTCCCTTTCTTGGAAAATCTTTCGAACCCAGAATCGATGTTTTCTTTTTTTTGCTTCAGAGGTTCTAATTAAAGACAGCAGACTTAGGAAGTGCAAACTCGCCATAGCAAAATCTGTGTCGTTTTCCATACTTTCTTGAGCTTAAGTATTTTATGTCCGAATCACAGCCAATGTAAAACAATAAACGAAAAAAACAAAAAACGACGACAGATGGCGCCAGCTGAGCGGAATCTGGTGAAGTGGAGTACAGAAAGAACGGAACCTCAGCAGAAACGAAAAACAGAAAAAAAATCCGTTTTCTGTTCTGTTTTCTGTTTCTGGTGAAGTGGAGTCCTGGCCTAAATCTTGTTGAAAGATGAAATCATCTTCAAATACATCTTCTGATGATGGAATCATGTAATATTCCAAAATTTCTTGATATATCTGAGAGTTAACCGTTTCGTAGACGATGCGTAACTTTCCAGGTCCTTCTGCGCTCATGCAACCCCAAACCATGACACTAGCAGCAAATTTTACCGAACGTTTAAGGCCTTCTTTATCAAATGCTTCTTGCTTCATTCTCCAAACTCGAATACCTTGATTACCATATGAAACACAAAACATACTTTCATCACTAAATAATATTTTTTTCCAATCTTCTTCGCTCCATAAACGTCTTGATTTACACCAATTCAATCTTATACGCTTTTGTTTTGCAGTCATGAGAGGTTTTGTTTTCGGTACACGAGATTCAAACTTAAATTTATGGAGACGTCTTAATGTTGACGATTTAGAAACTAAAACTCCTTCTTCGTTCCATTTTCGATGCAAGAATCGCACACTTTTAAAACGGTTTTTCTTAACTATACGCTTCAGTTTTCTGTCATCTCTAGCAGATATTTTTCGTTTTCGGCCGCCATTTCGGCGATTATTTTGAAATTTTCCATTTTTTAAATATTGTGTTAGTATTTTACTACCGCTTGATTGCGAGCAATGTAAATAATTCGCTATATAACATTGATTTTTACCGTGCCGATACAAATCAACCATACGAAGTATAATAGATTCAGGAATATCACTCACACGACCCATTTTAAGACGAAAAAGCAAACAAACTTCAAAAAGAATACTGATTTTAAATAAAATCGTTTGAATTTAATCAATGATGCCACCAGTTATGAATTGGTGATAATTAAAGGTGAATTAATGTGAAATATTCTAATATTTTGAACCACTTGAATAAATATTCTAATATTTTGACTTTTCAAAATAATTTTTTTTCAATTAATCTTTTCAAAAATGATATTAATTTTAAGATAATAAATAAGTTTAATCAACAATAAGTTTGCATTAAAAGACATTAAATTACCAAATGATATTTTCAATTTGTAAAAAATGTAATTATTCTAATATTTTGAATATGAGCTGTATATGTATAAATATATTAAGCTAAAATAAAATACATAAACTTAAGAAAATCAGATTAGATAATCATACAATGACAAACACATGTAAAAATTTGTGCAATCTACTTCAATTTAATATAAATATATGTTAATATATAAATATATATATATATATATATATATATATATATATATATATATATATATATATATATATATATATATATATATATATATATATATATATATATATATATATACATATATATAAATATGCTATGTATAAATATATTAGGCTTAAATTAGATAAACTTTAGAGAATCATAGAATTACCAACATATGCAAAAAAAATCCAAGAACTAGCTATGCTCAAGCAGTCACTATTACAGCAGAAAAAAATCCTTGTACTAACTTTCAACCATCCCAAACTAACTCACTCACTATTAGAGAAACGCTTGTGACAAGGAGTTGCTCGGGGTAGCGAATTGCTCATCACAGATCCGTAGTCTGCTGTCTCATGAGTACTGTAGCGCCATCTATTACATAGAATATTTTTGCTGTTTTGTAAACTTTCGGACCATGTGTTTCATGCGTAGTACATTATAAAATGGATAATCAAAACAATTTCAATTGTACATATTGTAATAAAATCTTTTCGCGTAACGAATCAGAAAGTATTAAAGAGTGTTTGCTCTCAAAGAGTGAAGTTACATGTGTCAATACAGATTTTGATCACTCATATAACGAATAAATATCTGTTTGAATAATAAAAAAAAATTTAAAAATTATGTCTCCATAGTTATTTTGATTTCTTTAACACTAGAACCGCGGGACTTTCGATACACCTAGAACCGCGGAGCGGGTCATTTTGACCCTAGATTGTAAACTTATAAAATATGCACAAGCGCTTAATTTATTTAACTAAAACATTTTATTTTTTAAATAATAATCAATATTTCTCAGAATTTACATTAAATAATTTATATAAATCAAGAGAAATTAACTTAATTTTTACAAAATTGTATTATTTAAAATTTTATGTCCTTGAGTATAATAACATGTCTCTTTAAAAAAATATGACATAAATTTCCTAATTTCAATGGAAAAACAGACTATCTCTTTTTAATATGTTTAGACATAATTTCAAAAAATTAAAAATTAAAAATTTTATCAGTACTTAGTTTTACAGATTATAAAATCCAATTTATTGTATGCATTTTGTACAAAACTGATTAATAAGTTTTATACATTTTCCACAGATGGGTGCTTTACATTTTGAACAGATATCTAGAGTTTTATTTTCACATTTCGAAATGTGGCATCCGACTCGTTTACGCTTAATTTTTGGATGTCCGTCGTTTTCATTGGTTGCTTCACATGCTCTTTTTGCCACCTTTTTATGTCGGAAGAGAACAAACTTTTCTCAAACTTTTCTCAACAATACTTCAACCAAGTCTTGAATGAATTGTCGTCTACTAATAGATTTTCCAGTTACAGCTTTATATAAAACCCAGGCATTGATTGCAGCAAGGTCCAAAATATTAAAAAAAAACCTGCACTGGCCACCTACATGAAGCAGACTTGACTGTAAATTTCCTTGCCATTTGTTCAATCACGTCCACACCGTATTTAGTTGCGTTGTAGAAAGCGATTGTATCAGGTAGTTTTTTTTTGGGTTATCTGCAATTTCTACGTTTGGATGGAGACTACTTAGCAACAAAACGTTTTTATCTTTTTTACCTTGATAAACAGTTAGACTCATGTCTTTATGGGTTAGTACCGTAGTCGAATACAATGTGGATTTTAACATTTTTACAGAGACTAATATTTCTCTTCATGAGCGTTTTACAGCTCCTACAAGGCTAGTGTTTTTGGATTTCAATGCATCTGCAAGCTTCAGTGTCGTGAAATAGTTGTTCGTAGTGACATTTCTACCTCTGTTCTCATATGGACTTATTAGTCGCAGCACTACATGTTCAGAAAGATAAACGTTGGATGGACTTTGGTTATCTTTTCCAACATACGGGAATCCATTTATCAGATATTTTGAGTCAAATCTGCAGCCAACCAGAACTTGATTCCACACTTACCTGGTTTGTTTGGCATGTATTGGATAAACCTACATCTAGCTTTTGTAGGAAATAACTGTTCATCTAGAGTTACATTAGGACCTGGTGTATAGTTAGTCTTTCAATTTTCCCTGAAACGATTCCAGATATCCGAAATAAGGGCAAATTTGTCTGTCTCTAGACGCTCTGATCTTGTTTATTTTATGTAGAAGCGTAAAAATCCCATTATTTCATGAAATTGGTCTCTTGACATTGTATTTTGGAAAAATGGTGTTCCTCAGTTCTTTGACCACAAGCTATCCAGTTCAAGTCCTTTTGCACAATATATACCACGTACATATAAAATTTATATAAAAGCATCTATTTCTTCTAATGTTATATTCCATTCTCCTTCCTGAATCTGCCGATGAGCTTCATCTTCAGTACATTTCTTTATGTGTTTCAATATCCATTCATCTATAAAAAGTCTCCAAGCACTTGAAGGACAGTTGTCGATAACATTGCGTTTAGCATGTGGTGTTGGGCCCCCAACTTCTTTCAAAATATTACACTTTGATTTTCTTCCTCTATCGTTTGTTCCTAATTGAGCGACTTTTCAAATTGTCCCATCTTTGCCATCGTCATTATTTCCAACTTTGAATGTTATTGTTGATTTCTTTTTCAAATTTCTTTGCGTGTGTGTATCTTTTCTTGGAATGTTTGATTTTTATTTTTTATCAGATAAATTATCATCAGTATTGCGATGAGAAGGACCAGGGATTGTTAGAACATTGCCAGAGTCATCTTCACTTTAGTTTTCTTCATCCGAATCCAAATTTTATTCATTAGCAGGCAGGTATTCATCCTCACTACTCAAAATCGAATCTTGAGAAACCTTTTTCCGAACCTTCTGAATCCTTTTAAGATAATTGTTTTAAATATTCTAAAGCTTCCTGAACAGCAAGATGACGGCGTCGTGACATAGTTTTTATACATATACTAATTACACAATAAAAACAACTTATATAATTTGATAACTTAAAAATATATATTTTCTGGAATTTTTGACCAGAATCCAATTAAAGTTCTATATATTATGCATTAAAAAATGCAAATTAAAAATAATTAACTAGAACCAGTTGTTTAAAGTTAATTTCAATTTTTGCATTTTCTAAATTTATTGAAAGAAGTAACTTTTTTCTGCGTCAGTATATGTTGAAAACTTAAACTTAGCATTTACACAATTAAATGAAAAAAATATATTTTCTGGAATATTTGGCCAGAATCCAATTAAAGTTCTATATATTATGCATCAAAAAATGCAAATTAAAAATAATTAACTAGAACCAGTTGTATAAAGTTAATTTTAATTTTTGTATTTTCTAAATTTATTGAAAGAAGTAACTTTTTTCTGCATCAGTATATGTTGAAAACTTATCATTTACACAATTAAATAAAAAATAGTATTGGAAAAGTTTGTAATTTTTTCCCGATTATTCATACTCATATCTTACGTGTTAAGCAATTGTTAATTATTCTCTCCAGTAGATGGCGATAGCAGCGTAGTCTAGAATAGGTAAAACTGTAACCGAAGTCGTGAGCAATTCGTTACCCCGAGCAACTCCTTTGTGACATAGCTCGTCTAGGCGGCTCTCCTGAACGGAGCAGTACAAGCCGCACCACAAGGATTAGTGCAAAATCATCTTGGTGATAAATTGATCATTTAAGGAAGTTTTGCCTAAATGGATTATAAAGTTTAAACAAATGAGAAAAAATGGAGGAAAAACCACTTTTGAAAATAATTAGACTTCATAATGATCGTTTATTAATACACACAAAAATAATTAGTAACACATGTTACTGTGAAAAGTCCTCATCCTAAAACATACCCACTCCTGCATACCACTAACTCAAGGAATAGGGTTGTCATTAATCACAGGGTTAGCTCAGTAAAATTTCCATTGCCTTTTTGGACACTGATGCAAAAGCCTAAAGCCACTTTTCCAAGTTTTCACCACTAGATATTTTTCAAAGTCTTGGATGAATTTTAGAAAAAATTAACATATTAACTCTAGAACTCATCATAATTAAGATATACTTATTTTAACTAGTGTTAAAACCAGTTAATTTTGAACTGGCTGGTAGTTCTACCATTAGTATTAAGCATTCTGAAATTTTGTTCAGGAAAAAAAAAAAGTTTGTTTGCTAGTTGTTTTTATCTACTTCACTAAAGAGTATGCTTAAAATTGTATAGTATTTTCAATATTTGAGGCGGTGAAAGGCAAAGTGGTACGTTCAAAGCATTTTCCTGTAAAAACTACAAAAAAATTCCACTATAAATTAAACAAATTTTAATTCATAATAATAATATTGCAATTCCACTATAAATTTAACATGGAGATTTCATTTTTGCACTCAAATAAAAAAAGTTGAAAATGTGACTTACACCACTTTGCCTTTCCCCGCCTCATTTAGAGCAGTGGTTATCAACCATTTTATGTTTAGGCCTCCACCCTAAGGATGATCCTCAGACCCTACGCCCCCATAGACTTAAAAACGTAAGAAATCCTATACTCGGGACAAACCTAACCTGAAAGCACTAAACGTACTACAGCGATCAATTTACACCCGCAAAACAAGTATCTCTCCACCACTACAAAATGCAGATTGCCATATTTAGCCTTTTATCACATATTGAGGATTGATTTTCCATCACTTGCCTTCCAGTAAAAGGGGAGACAGTTTTGTTTTCACATCATAGTTTGAACTTTCTCATGTTAAAGTACACCAACATAAATTTTTGAATTGTCTTAGTTCCCATAAAAATTGTTTCCTGTTCATTTTATGATTTCAAATAGTATGTAGCTCTCATAGAAACTATGCATTCTAATAAATTACTTTGCCAATTTTTTAAATTTTTTTTTTGCTCTCCAAAATAAGTGAAAAGGAGAGAGGGGGGGGGGGATTGGATTGAATTTGTCGCAGTGTAAATCAAACCTGGCAACTGATGAACCGAAGATACAGTGCTATCGATTCGGCCACCAGCTGGAACTGAGGAGGGGAGGTATCAATTTTGGCAGATACCATGCATTCTTATAAATTACTTTGCCAATTTTTTTGCTCTCTGAAATATGTAAAAAGGAGAAAGGGAACATTGGATTGAATTTGTCATGGTGTAAATCGAACCTAGCAACTGATGAACCGAAAGATACATTGATACCGATTCGGCCACCAACTAGAACTGAGGAGGGGAGGTATCAATTTTGGCAGACACCATGCATTCTTATAAATTACTTTGCCAATCTTTTTGCTCTCCAAAATGTGTGAAAAGGAGAGAGAGGGAGGGAGCACTGGAATGAATCTGACGCAGTATAAATAGAACCTGGCAACTGATGAACCAAAAGATAGTTACAGATTCGGCAAATTTTGTGTTCAGGCCAATCAAAGTTAGAAAATGTTAAATACAGCTTGTGATATGCATATGCCTGTATACGGTGGAGAGTGATTAAGTGGTTCTATTTTTAATATATTGTAGCCCTGAGGACTTTATTAGTTCTGAGAAGGACTTTTTTGTGTTACAATGTTTCAATCCCGCTATGAAACGGTACGCTGTATACTTCTCAAATACGTACGGTGCCACTGCTGAATATCATCACGCTCCATTAACATTGAGCAGCGATTTTTCTTAAAAACAAATCCCAGGTCCATCATTAAATTCCTGACACTCCTAACACAGGAATTAGGAAGATTGTCGTCTTTATTTATAGCAAGCATTACTTTATAAGCAGTGGGTATTTCATTTTTGAAATAAAAAGAATGCACTTTTTTTATGACTTGCCATTTTCGTAAACTTGTCATAAATTTGGCTTCTTTTGAGTACCAACTTTCAAAGGACGTTTTTCCCCGTGAGTCGAAAGTATGCCATTCTTCATCTGAACTTTAATTCTATGAATATTGGACTGTGAAAAGCCAGTCAGATCAGCATAGAGCAGAACAATTTTGTTGTCTGATTTCATAGGATTCTGTTCTCTGAGCTTTGTATAAACATTTAGAACAATAACCTTAGCAGAACTTTGTAATTATTTTCCAGCTTTATAAGGCTGAAAAGTATAAACGTTACAACACAGAAATGAATCTGGAGTAAATGCAGCTCTGGGACTACCAAAAATCCACATCCACATTGAATGGCAGACACTCCCGCCAAAGCAACGAAGCCTTGTGAATGGTCAGATTATTCTATGATGTTACATTCTCTCTCGTATGCTGTATTGTGAATTATTTATTAAATATATGAAACACGTTTTTGTTACCCAAATATGTCTATGCTTTATCAGTTAAATCATTATTTTAATGGTTTATGTCTGAAATATACCTTTAACCAATTCTGTTAATAGGAAAAATTGTGAACTAGATTGCAATGGCGGAACCATACAGCTCTAGCATCCTGTTTGTATTCAGGTTAGGTTTGCAACGAGTACAGTAAAATCTATGCTACAAGTACATATATATATATATCTTATCTCATCTGTCACAAAACTAAATTAAGAATTTATAAGACACTAAAACTACCTGTCTTACTTTACGCAAGTGAACCATGGACCTTCAGCATAGACAAGCAGAACTCACTGGACATGTTTGAGAGAAAAATCCCTAGAGCTATCTTTGGCCCAGTGCAGAAAGAAAGACGTTGGAGAACTAAATATAATTTTGAACTGTATAGGCTTTATAGGCAACCACAAATAACACAAGTCATCCATAGTAATAGATTGAGATGGCTTGGCCCTGGTTGGAGAAGTTCAGAAGATAAGCCTACCAAGATCTTCTCATTTAAAAAACCTGAGGGATCCAGAGCAAGAGGTAGACCACCGACTAGATGGTTAGGTGACATTGAAAAAGACTTAAAAACTTTGAAAATTAAAAATTGGAGAGGAGTCATTACAGATAGTAGACATTGGAAGGAGAACGTGGTTGAGGCAGCCAAGGCCTGTAAGAGGCTGTTGTGCTTGTAAAGATTTTATATATATATGTGTGTGTGTGTGTATGTATTATATAACAGTATATAAATTTTTTGCTAACCATCTGTGCCTCCCTACCCCTGAATATCATTCAAGCCTCCTCAAGGCTAGGACCAGTGGTGGGATTCAAATAAATTAACAACAGGATCTATGTCCTAATCAGTGGCGGGCTTCAGCCAGTTCGCACCAGTTCTGTGGAGCCAACAGTCATTCTATGTGAAATGAGCAAATCAGCTGTGGCTGACATATCACAGATTTTAATGAAATTCTATATTTAAGTAGATAACATATAAGCATATAGAAAATATTAGATTTCAAAAATGTATATTTTTTTATTTATAAACAATAAAAGGTGGCATTCATTAACAAAATTTTCCCCGACTGCTAAAAGTAACATGTTCATAACCTTTTTTTCTCCACTAAGTTATAAACAAATTTTAAAATTTTACATCGTTGTAATCTTTGGAAAAATCTCTCACGAAAATTCAAAATAAAATTTAACAGTCATCACTGATGAATCTGAGAGATGGAGAAATATTGAAAAATTTTCAATTTGCTTCATATTTCAAGTAGCTCCATGGTTTTCTAGGAATTGATTGGCAATATTGAAAATTATACAAAATAAAACCCTGCTTATAGCAATCATATTGACAAAATATAATAGTGTTTTTATTCCTAAACGGGAAAAAAAAAATATTAAAGATGGAAGAAATCTGGGAAAAGGAAACTTTTGTACTTTTTAAGATACATGTTTGAACATGAAGGAAATCTCCCAACATATTTAAATTAAGTAATAATATAGATCAATGGGTCTATTATGTATCTTAAAATTTTCATTATTGCCTTCAGCTTATTTTTGCATTTGGAATACTAACTGGAGCAGCATTAACGAAAATATTGCAGATTATTAAAAGCAAACATAGATGGCAGCACTTAAAAAAAAATTCCATTTCTTGCTTGTTCAACATGGAATAAATTTGAAAGAGAAGTGTTTTTGATTTGTTCAGGTGTTCTTTTGTGACATACAAATATTATTCTTGTAATTATTTAATACTAAAACGGTTGGTTATGGTCTGCAATGTCTCCACATATAATTAAAATTAATTTAGGAGAAGAGTAATCCTTTAAAATGTCAGGAAAAAAAAAAATAGATCCGTTGTATAAATTGAAAACTTTATTTAAAGTGAATAATAGTAATGGTTTTGTGAAAAGGAAAGGAAAGGAAATAAATAATAAAAAAAATTTATTTTAATAAGAAAGAAAAGAAGAAAAATAAATAAATTTGAAGCATTATGAAAAAATTATAATTTTAGGTTTAAAATGAAAATGAATGGTAATAATGAAAATAATATGCTGTACTTAAATTACAGTTATTATAATTAATTTAAAAGACTGAGACGAATAAATTTGTACTAAAAAGAATTTGAAAATTATAAAATTGGAGTGAAATTTATATATGTATGCAAAAGCAGGAAGTCAACATGTGCTATCGCCATCTGTTAAGGAAAAGGGAAAATAAAAAATGTTAAACTAAAATAAGGTGACATACACAATTGTATGGCGTGACATTTCGTAATGGAAATAAATAAGAAACGGAAATTAAAGGGATGTTTTAAATTTTATTCAGTTTTAGGGAGCAGTAAACCTTTGCTAGTGAAGTATTTTTAATTTTTTAAAGTAGTCTCTTAGGAAATGCAAATATTCTTTAAAATATTAAACATTAGGCTTAAAGTGTATGTATTATGTCTCATTTTGATACTGAAATTCTAATCTCAAACTGTGATATTGGAGAAATTTTTCAAGAAAGATGCCACAAGACCCATTATGTAAAAGGAACAGGTTTTAAAGAACTTTCTGAGTTTACAGATGATGACAGAGAGCTACTGCACTTGAGATCAGGTTGGAAGATTGCAAAAATTTGTCTTCACCATGAACAAGTGTATCTGCAAAAATATACACACTTATTTGGGAGAACATGTTGTGATCTTTTCAAAAGTCATAAAAAACCAGTGAAAAAGTCTTTATGAATAACAACACTAGATGCTGCCAAGAAATGTCTTGGATTGCTACAACCAGGCAAAACAATCTGTCCAACATGTGAAAGAAAAGTGAAAAATTCAACTGAAAAAGAGGATGAAACCAATTTTGATTATGAAATAGGAACATCTGAGCTACAGGTTAAGAAATATAATAGCAGTTTGCAAGAATTGGGAGACTCACCAATCAAAAAGGTCAGCAAACTCAGCAAAGATCAAAGAAAGCATTATGGAAAAAGAGAGTTGGACAAAATTATCTCAACAGCAAAAGAAAACTTGGCTACTGCATTGCAAGTAAAACCTACTGAAATTGAAAACGCACCAGTTGTTGACCAAACAACTGATGATTTCCATTATTTATTGAGAAAGCTTAGGACCAAGTTTGCAGAAGAAACATCCCATGCTGATAAAATTCAAATTCTAACTCTTATTCCAAATAGCTGGAGTCTTGAAAGAACAAAAACAGAGTTTTCTACCATAATGTATTTAGCGAGAAAAGCAAGAAATGTGAAAATGTCATTTGTTTTCTTGGGGAAACCTACTGAAAAACAAGGCAAGACAATTGCAGATGATATTATATCAATGATTCAAAGTTTTTATGAATCTGACGAAGTTGACGTAAGTTGATTATGTCATGGGAAAAAAGATTTCATTAATATAATTTCAGATGATGGTAAAGTGCAAAAGCAAAAACGATTGGTTCTTCGCAATTTAAAAGAAGCTCATCAACAGTTTAAAGAACAACATGAAAGTGTAAAAATTGGATTCAGCAAATTTGCTGAACTAAGACCAAAAAACTGCATATTAGCTGGGAGTAGTGGTAAACATTCTGTTTGTGTGTGCATCACTCATCAAAATATGAAACTTATTTTTCGTTGTTGGGTCTAATGTAATATCTATATGTTTGTGACACTGAAAAGGAAAAATGCACGTTTGGACAATGTTCTCAGTGAGTGTCCAGAAGAAACTTTTCGTGAAGCAATAGAAAGATTCAAAATTTTTACAGATGCTGAAGAAATAACTTACTAGCGCTGGATTGCTACGGACAGATCCACATTAATTACTCAAGTTGCTCCAACAGAAGAATTTCTAGACACATTTGTAAACAATATGTAAGATCTAACAAAACACCATTTTATTACGAAATCGCAATCAAGATTTTTGAAGGATATGAAATTTAATATTTCTCAGGAAGAATGCATCATTCTCCTTGATTTTGCAGAAAACTATGCATTTGTAGTGCAGGATGCTGTTTAGGGTTTTCACTGGGATAACAGTGAGGCAGCACTTCACCCATTTGTTGTATATGGCAAAAATGAGGAAAACTAGCTTTTAACATTTTTAATATGTGTCATTAGAATATTGAAATACCATATAGTATACACGACACAGTAACAGTGTTTGCTTTTCAGGATGCTGCAATTCCCTATATAAAAGAAAAGTTTAGTTTTGTAAAAAAACTTATCTATTTCAGTGATGGCTGTGCTGCCCAATACAAAAACAGAAAGAACTTTTCCCACCATGAATTAGATTTTGGTTTTAAAGCAGAATGGCCTTTTTTTGCCACAAGCTATGGCAAAAGTACATGCAATAGCATTGGTGGAACTAGCAAAAGATTAGCTACAGGGGCAAGTTTGCATCGAGTTTATGAAAACCAAATTCTAAATCCAACAGACCTCTTCAATTTCTGCTGTACTGCAATTTCAAACATAAAGTTCTTTTATGTACCATCAACAAAAATAATTAACATTTAAAAGGAGCTTAAAAAATGATTTGATGAAGTTCCAACAAGCATTTTGGGAATACGTAACTATCATTGTTATGTGTCACTTCCTAATTGCACATCTAAAATCCTTGTTTCCTACTTATCTCAGTCAACACTAAAGAAGAAAAGATTTTAAAAAAGGAAATTTTGATACCAAACCTAAGCCAAATTTCCCTTTCATCATTTGTATGCTGTATGTATGATAAACTTTGGTGGCTGGGTGTTGTGACAGACATTTTAGCAGAAAAAGGTGATTTTCCTGCGAAGTTTATGAATCCACGTGGGCCTTCTTTGCATTTCACGTGGCCCATTAAAGATAATTGCTGGGTACTGCTAGAAAATATATGTTAATGAAAATACCAGTTCTTTCTATCTCATCAACAGGAAGATTCTACAAAATTGAACACATAACTTTTAATCAGATCGAAGAAGCATATCAAAAGAAATAGGCTGAAAGTCATGGATTGAAACTAGATTTTTGTTAAACTTAATTGAAGAAATGAATATGATTAACATATTTTTTGTCTAATTTGAAATTCAAATAAATAATTTGTGTTTTAAAAGTAGAGAGGAATGTTTCGAATAGTTTCTAAGAATAAATTTTAAATTCATATGGGCTCTTCTTTCTCATTACTGTAATCATTTGGAACTAATAATGTGCATATAGGACGTAAAACAGTGTTATTTTAAGTTAACCAATTGCTTTAGGAATCAAAAGGCAATTCTGATATTTTATAAATATATAATAGGCATATAGAGCAATATGTTTGCACGGTATCATTAATCTTAGTGGTTTCCTTTATTTAAGTTTTTTTGGGGGCAACATAAAGGGGAAAATGAGCATTTCATACAATGTTTTGATATGTTTGAACTATTTTCAAGATGAAGGAGATGAAATGCAACTTCCAAAATTTAGAAGTATTTTCATCATATCTGGAACTTAATCGGGCCCTAATTTCAGATATGCCTTTACATTCCTTTAGCCCCCAGAAAAGTTAATTTTCTCAAAATTGATAAATTTGCAGTTTTTACAATTAAAAAATTGTCATCTAGTTCAAGAACTATTATTATTAACTAGATAAATAGACCATTTTCTAGAGATTACAACAATATAAATTTTTTTAGTTTATATTTGGTAGTTATTGAGATACAGAAGCTCAAACATGCAATGTTGAGCACTTGCACAGGCGTTGTTCAAAATCCTAACTCCTTTAAATGCTGAAAACTACCAAAATAATTTATTTTGAACAAAAATATTTTGGATACCTTTGTTTATATATAAACTGAACCTATGTACCAAATTTCATTAAAATCTCCATAGGGCCACCACTTTTTTTAAAATTTTCCCTTATTTTGCATGGAATGGCTCAATACCAACATTAGATATCTGTGCTACAGAACTGGCTGAATCCTACCACTGGGTGTGACCCCCCAGTTGAGAACCACTGGTTTAGTATCACCTAATATCTATCTTTATTCTAGGAAAACTAACTAAAAATATTTAACATCTAAATGTCTTTTTTAAAATTATTTATGATTTAAATCAAACTTTTTGAAAAACATGTACTAAAAAATCCATTTCCAACACTTATTATGCTTGAATGCTTATCATTACAAGAAAAAATACTTAAAATATGGAAAAATAAAGATTAAAATTTTTTTAAAAAAAATTACTGTTTAAAAACTCATGAAATAGTATTTTATGACAAAATTTCAGATAAACCCAAGTTAAAAAGTGCATGACATTGATCCTGACTAAACCAAAGTTTATACAATGGAAAAAATTCTAAATCTTTATAAAACCCACTTTAAACATCAAACTCTTAACCTAAAGTGTTCCATACAGAAAAATTTAAATCTTTTAGTGACATTTTTAGCCGATATGAAATGGAGGGTGTGAAGGCTAGCATTCAACTTTGAAAGACACTACAGGAGGTTCAGATAAAAAAGATAAGCTACACGAAATTTTCAATTTCAAGTGAAATTAGCCACCTTTATGCATATATGCTAACAAACATTTCAATATCATTAGTTACCAGGTCATTATTCCATTATAACCCCCATAAATCAGGTACAACATTAAAACAATAAGCATGGCAATACTAAACATAAAAAAACGACTAAAGGATTATAACACAAGTAACCTTCAGTTTTAATAATTCTACAGGTGAACAATAATTACTGCTCTTGCCAAATAAAGACTCCTAGACAGTCTAGTTTAGCTTGACAAAGATTTGTTGAAAAAACCCCTACTAGCTGCTAAAATTTTAATGGAAAAATAATCGCACGCCTTCAGCATGACACAGCACATTTGGTGAGTTAAAGTAGATTCAACATAAACAAAACAATTTCTCCACAGGTATATAAATTTGAGAGATTAAAACTAAACAGTACGTGTTTTTAAACTGTATTTTACTTATAACAATTCAAACATTACAAGTACAATCTACAATTAGTTTAAAGTATGAAACAAATCTTATTTTGCGGAATACTGAAAATATGAACTGAGAAATGTAGTCATTCCTCGGAAAATTTTGATTTTAACAATGAAGATTAACAAGATAAAACGTCTTAAATTACATGAAGTTGAATTATGCGAAGACGAAGTCAGCAATCTAAAAAGTTGGCAGCCATAAGTAATTCAAGAGCAATTTCTGGTGCAATCGGGAATTCGGGAATTTCGGTAGAACTATTGGTGTACCGAACTTTATATGCAAAATATTGGCACACTTTTTGCAACACGTGCGAAGGAATTTCTCTAAAGTTTACTTCATTAGTTTCATTTTCTGCAAACTGTCCAGGACCACTTAACATAGCTTTAATAGTTCCAGATGTGAGAACATATTCTCTCTTTATGATGAATTCATGGCCATCAGATGATATAAGTTTAACGTACATAGCTTCGGGTCCTTCACACCCGCCATAGATTGTTTCACTGTTACTGTCAGGCATCTTAATGTTGAAACAGTAACTATAAAAATTCACAGTGGTAAAATTAAATTAAACTTCTCGACGTCAACCGAAACACAGAAACAGAATTACGCATACAATGAAAAGACGACTCCGGACTCCTGGCGAAATTCCTATCGAGAAGTAGAAGTTAAAATTTTTTATATGAATTACATTCTTCCAGAAAGTTGAAATGTGAAAGAAGATTTGAAACGAGATATTTAAAATGCTTAAAAAAACTAAACTAGTCTAAAATTATTTATTGAAATATTAATACAGAGGCTTGAAATAAATTTCCCTGTTATTCCCTAACTTTTAGGCTATCAGTATTATGAAAACTTAGAGTAAATAATTTGTAGAAAATAATTTATTTCATCTCATAAAGTACAAATGTTATATTTGGTAAAATAAGAGGAATGTTTCACATTACACCTTCCCTGTTCAAACCAATGCTTGTTAACTGTTTTGTTGACTGTGAGCATAAAAACATGATTTTAAAATAAAATATCCTCATCCGATGTAAACATTACAAACTTCATGTTGCAAACTTTATGTTGTTATTTATTGTTATAAATAGATCTACGTGCGTGTCGTATACTTTTCATTTACTTACGATACTTTTGAAGCTATGAATCGTGTTTTATGTAAAAAAATTCAACATTTGTTTGTCGTCAAAAATAGTGTGAACTATGTGATGCCCTCTGTAAGAATCCTTGAATTTTAATTGGAGGACTGTGATAATTTGTTTTGTTTTTCTCTTGCTTCGTATTTGTTGTCAGAAATCTGTAATTATTGATGGTGTAAAGTGAATGCTAAAATGAAATGGAGATCAGTTTTCAATACATCGACTTAAATTGCCGGTACAACCTTCGTGGGCTCATTCGTGTATTAAATTTCTGTAGCGAAAGTTGCCGAAATAAAATTCCCTCTTCTATAAAAAATACTTCTATCGACTGAACACAGGCTTTTCTAAGAGGCGACTCTTAGAGAAGAGAGAATCTCCCTTCAATCCAAGTAAACGAACCCTTTAGCAGATTTCAATCCTAGAAAGGCGAAAAATAATTTTAATTTTTCCATTAGACAATTTCTTAGCGCACTCGGACATGAAGAAAAGTAGACATTTACTAAAAAGAATGCAAAATTATGTTGATTTATTGTTCATGAAAAGGCATGAGCATTAAAATAAAGTTTTCATTACTGTTCCACTTAGTTTAAACAAGTTATAAAATTACTTATTGAAATGATTACTCTTTTTCTTTTTTTACCTTGCAAAGTTAAGACTCAACCATTTGTACACAGTGAGCATTAATCAAACAGTCTGCTCTCTCAAAGTACACTTCAGTAATATTAAATTTAGAGTTTAATAATTTGTCTGAGATTAGTTAATTTGATAGCTATGCCAACCTCTGGGACATTACATTAGATTATGTCTTCATTTAGCTATAATTTTTTCTTTTATTAATTTATTATTAAATTATAGTTTTAAAATTGAATATGATATATTTTTGAAAAAGAAAGTTTAGATTATATAAAGTTTAGAAATAGTAATACAGTCGAACCTCCATATATCGAAGTAGCAAATAGCAGGAAAAAAATTCGATATATAGAATTGAATTTAGTTTTATCATAATTCTCCTAAAACAAAATTAAAGCTAATTTTCGTATGCAAAACTCCATTTCTAATTTGTATACGAATCCCATTAAATGAAAGTTAATAACTGAAAAATGAGTTAATATGAAAGATTTATTGAGTACTACATATCTTTTAAAAAAACAATAATGCAGACAGTGGTTACAATGATCACAGTTACATTCGTTTTAAAAAAAACTACGAATATCTTGCTGAACAGCCAGTATTGCGAAAAGTTCAAAGAAATGTTCGTATTTATTCAGTCCACTAAAAACTTCATCAGTGATATTTTCCGCGAATTGTTTCCACGACGTATTGTTTCAAATGCCAAAAATTGGGAGATTTTATTCTGAAGTGGAATAAAATCTCCCAGTTTGTCTTTAAAAAAATTTCAATATATAGAGATTTTTTCGATATATAGAAATAATTTTTCTATGTAATGAACATGGAGATTCGCTAAGAGTTCGATATAGGGAAGTTCGACTGTATATTACTATTTTCTATAAATACAATGTTACATTCTGGACATGAGTGTCAGCCAATGAACTCATCATCCAGCCTAAAGCTTGGGAAGCTTTATATTATGCTTGTTGGGAATAGTCAGTTTGTTTTCTGAAGACACAAAGTGCTTGAAATATATATGAGTAATTTTTTATATTGTAATTTTTCTACGAAGTCCAGGATAATTTGTCTCAGTAACTTACTGTTCACTTTAAGGATATGCTCGTACTTTATAAATATATCTATACTGTATTGTCTTACTTTTGAATTCATACTATTTCTATCTATTTATTAGGATAAGTTTTACTAAACTTCAAATTACATGAAGCATTTTTTTCAGTCTTATCTCCCAGTTTTAATGTGGAGAAGGGCTTGATAAAGTATCTGTTCAAACATTTAACTATAATATATTCATACTGAACTGCAACAAAATCATAGTTTTATAGATTTGAGAGCAAATTTTTATGGATATGATCCCTAGTATTTTACAAAACATTCCATTGATGTATATTCTGACTGCCATCCTAAATCAGATTTAAAAGCAATTATTGTGTATAGGACATTTTAGAGTGAGCTCTAACACTTAGTGTATCCAACTTCCAGTGACAAATCTGGTTTGATTGCTGTCTGGTGAATAGTGTTGTTTTTCTAGCTTCTGCCTCCCTCAGAATATAGACTTTGCAAAATACCTATATAGCCAGTGCTATGGAAAAGTTTTTTTTGTCTTCTTTTTTTCTGTTATTTGTACTATAAACTACAAACTCTTTTTAGTTTGAACAAAGTTTATTTGAAGGTTTGTATCATATATTGAAATGAATTCTGTCAGATGGCCATTCTTTTTCAAACAAGCTATTAAACTATTTTCAGAGCTTTCATCTAATACAGATATTTTCTAATCAGGATTAAATGTCTTGAACTCTGATATTTGGTCTTATATTTTAATTTAATGGAAAGACTTCATGTTCTCTTTCTTAACTTCTAGATTCGATGTTTCAATAAACGACAGAAACCTGATGTATCAGATATTCCTGAATTAAATGAGCCACCATTGAAGAAATATTATGAAGCTTATTTTCAACCACTTACAGGACGAGTTCATGATAAAAAGCCATTTAAACTGAAGTGTGAAAAGGGAAAAATTTATTATTGGTGTATCTGTGGATGGAGTCATGATCAAGTAAGTTAGCATTTTAGGTTTTAAATGGCTTCATCTTTTTAGTTTCTGTCAATCAGGTAACAGGAAACTTGAATGCTTGAAGACATTTGCATTTTCAGTAATCCCTTTATGATTTATTTTTCTCGATAATTTTATAAAATTACAATGTGAAATTTTTGTTAAAATAGGCTAACTTTTGCTCTGTCACAATGGAAAGTCATAAAAATTGTTTTTACCTCTAGAGACAAACCTTAACCCATTAACGCCCAGTGTCGTCATTTGATGATGCTACAAAAAATTGCTATTCCGTGCATTAAAAATTAAAAAGTATTCTTTTATTTACAAATTGGTCTGTTAGATGACAGCACTCTGCAATGTGAGATATGCAATTTCTTTGGAACAAAGTAAAAATGGGCGGGAATGATGAAGTATAATTTCCAGGTTTTTTGGTAATGACGTTGTGTATTTTTTATACTACTGTATGTCACTGGATTTATGAGGTAAATTCTTTCAATTTGGTATAAATATAATCTAGATAGTCCATGCTATGCCATTAGCATGTTTTTTAATATTTATTGTTGTTAATATATCCGTAATAAAAGGAAAACTTATCCATCATCATTTGAGGACACTGGGCGTTTGTGTATAGTTCTTATTCAGTATTCAGATTTGTTTCGTAAGTGTTTCTTACATTTTTTTTTAAGATAAACTATGAATAAACACTGAAAAATGAGTAGAAATAAAACATTTAAAAGCTTAGAAGAGGCAACTGCTTATCTTTTTCTGAAGAAATAGAATCAGATATTATATCAATGCTTCCGGATGTAGATGATCTAACAGGTGAAGAGCAATTTGATGATGATGATTTGGGTACTCCAGTTGTATCAGATATTGTAGGTACATTAGAAATTATAATACCAGATGATAATGATAACTCTATTATTTCAGATAAAAAAAAGGAAAACAATTCCCGTAAACGTAAAAGAGAAATATCAGTTGTATGGATGAATGAAACCCTGGCTTACACATTTGGGACTGTGGAAATAATAAATTACATCAGTATAATAAACATGATAAATCATTTAAAATATGTCCCTTGTTAGAAATGCGTTCCAAGAATTTTCAGAAATGGGGCATTTTCCATGAAAATTTGTCCGCTGATGAAATGATCGTCCGGTATTATGGTCATCATACACTGAAACAGTTTATAAAATCTAAACCTATTAGATTTGGGTATAAACTCTGGGCTCTGTGTGGCAACGATGGTTACTGTTACAACTTTACACTGTATTGTGGAAAATAATCAAATACTGAATCTGAGAAACTTCCTTTAGGTACAAAAGTGGTGTTAAATTTACTATCTATTGTTGAAGATCCAAAGAGTCATCGTGTTTATTTTGACAACTTCTTTACCAATCATGCGTTGCTAAAAAACTGAAAGAAATGCAGTTCAGAGCTAGTGGAACAATATGAGAAAATCGTACTGAAAAATGCCCAATAATGGATGATAAGAAAATGAGTAAAAAAGAAAGAGGGTTTTATGATAGTAAATTTGACAAAACAAATGAAATTCTTGTTGTTAAATGAAAGGACAATAAGTGTGTTTCTTTGGCCTCTAATTTTGATACCATATTGCCGCTTTCTTCAGTAAAAAGATGGAGTGTAGAAAAAAAAGAAAAGGTGAAAGTGAATCAGCCTCATGCTAAAAGTTCCTATACCTCATTTATGGGGGTTGTCGACCTTCACGATTGACTTCTTGGGAAACATTCTATAGCCATACGAGGAAAGAAATGGTACTTTTGCCTTATTACTAGGATGATAGATATGGCTATTGTAAATGGCGATGTCATTTATAAAAAGATCCATGGTTCTAAGTTGATGTCAATCAAAGATTTTAGAAGGTATATTGCAGTAACCTATTTAAAAAAGGGAACCAATTCAAAAGCAATCCTTGGAAGACCAGTACAATGGCAGATAACATCCAGATCCAATGTGCTTCCTGACATAAAATTCGACAAAATGCAGCATTTTATTGGCAAAAGGGAGAAACAAAGGCATGGCCAATATGATAACTGTTCTTCAAAGCCAAGAACATATTGTATGAAATGCAATGCAACATTATGCATACAATGTTTTCCTCTTTTTCACCAAAAAATCAACCTTAAAAATGTAAAAAAAAAAGTTTTCTTACATCTATAAAATAAATTTTGATTTTTTCATTATTTTGCCCATTAGTTTGTTTATATATTAAAACTAAATAATTTTATGTAAAAACTTTCATTTTTAAAAACTTTACATTTTTTACATACAAATGCCCAGCGTCATCAAATGAGGACGGCTTAAAAAATATGGTTGCAGTTAAAAGTTTTCAAAATGCTTTTGAAATACTTTTAATTTATGCATTTCTACCCATATCTATCAATTTCAAGAGAAATTTTCAAAATTTGTTAATTTGGGCGTTAATGGGTTAAATACAGAGGCTGTTCGCACATTTTTTAGACGATTTTGGTAAGCGGTAATAAAAAATAGTTTGCTGCAAAAGAAATAATTGCAATTTTACTATATTTTTAAAAGTCAAAATTATCATCTGCGGCTTGAAAGTTTTGTTTTTATTCAAAATGGCGTTTTCAACAAAGCAGTGGTTCGATGGCTACATTTATGCTCTTTCCGAAGAGAAATATGCATACTCTGGTATCCAAAAACGATGTGAGAGTCATGGTTTTGTGATATCTAAAGCATCGATAGGTAATATCGTCAACAAGAAAGGAAAAAACGTCAAATTGGAGTCTCAAGTGGGACAAAAATTCCAAACAAGTATCCAAGGAAAAAACGAACATCTTCGACTATTGCAAAGGTACGTTGTTTAATATTAAAAGAAAATCCCCCTAGTCAAAGGACAGTTGCAAAATCATTAAAATGCTCGGTGTCCACTGTAAACAAAATGATAAATGTTGATTTAAATCTTAAGAAAGCGAAAAAATGCAATGTGCATCGTCTTCTTCCAAATCATATTGCTGGACGCAGGACACGCTGCAGAATTCTATATGAGAAACACTTATCCAAAGAAAAATGGAAAACAATTGTCACAATAGATGAATCATGGGTGTATTTAAATGATTGCAACAAAATAAGAGCCATTTATTATCATAAAAGGGGAGAAAAAAATTTAAGTACATGGTTCAAAGAATCGAAAGAAAGTTTTTCTAAGGGATTCATGATTGTTGCTGGTTTTTCTTATAATGGCAAGTTAAAAATAAAGAGAGTGGAAAAAAATGTCACAATTAACTCCAAATACTATCAGGAACATATTTTATAGCCAATTTTTCTGAATGAAATACCATCGCTTTACCCACAGTGCTATCAATCTGTGAGACTCCATCAGGACAAAGCTAGCAGTCACACATCAAAATCCACTGTAAATTTCCTAAAAGAAATGGAACATAAAACTGGTATCAAGGCCATGCCCTTCACTGATATCCCTACTAAATCTCTCGATGTATCACCTATGGATTTTTGTGCTTTCGGACTTTTAAAATCTGCATTATCCAAACGTCGTCCCAAAACCCTTACAGGACTCTGGAAAGCTATTCAGGAGGAATGGGATAGAATACCTCTTCTGACACTTCAAAAGGCATTATTATCCTGGAAATTGCGGTGTCGAAAGATAGTTCAGAATAAGGGATGTGAAATAGAACATTTAAAACACAAGAATTTTATGTAATTTAGTTTTGTGAATATAATATACATCGTCTAAAAAATGTGTGAACAGCCTCTGTATAGTCAAATCATACTGCATTCTGCTATGAAGGATACCAATCATTGTGTATGTATGGGAATGTATTTTGCCTTAGAAATATGGCATTTTACCTTGCAGAATATCTTCAATAAAAACCTCTTGTACTGATCAATCTCACATAAATTTTTTCACCCATACATTAGAAAGAAATCCTGTTTCATTTGAGTTAAGAAAAAGGTTAATTTAACAGCTTAATATAATATTATTTCATTAGTGTAGTGAGGGTAAGGAGTGTCATGGAATAATCTCTAATTCCCAAATTAATAAACCTTTAAGCTCTGTGATTAATATGGTGGAATATTATATATGAATCTGAAGCTTCTGAAACATGATCCAAAGAGTGTGTACATTCCTATGATAATAAAATGCATTAAAATGAGTATCTTTCTAGAAAGTAAAAGGGTTATTTAGATAAAAAATAATGGATTTTACAGAATGAATATTATATCTCATGTTCTATGATATTAGATACAATATTTATTTCAAGGGAAAAAAATTAAAATTTGTTGTTGTTGTTCTTTCTAATGGAGCACACACTTTGTCTATTACAACATTCCCCCATCCATACCGTAAAAATTTGTTGGCTTCTTTATTATGGGAGCACCATATAGGTAAGCCAACATAGCTCCGTAATCCCAGCCTTGTCTTCGGACAAGCGGGAATCAAACCCACAATGTGGTAGTATAAGCATTCAGAGAATGCTTGTGGACCAAACCACTGTGCCAACCAGCCAACTAGATAAAAAGTTAGTTATTCAATTTTAAAAGAAGAAAGACTTTACACAGTTGTTCAGTTTTAAAGAATTTGCTGGAAAATATATGTGTGTGTATGCTTGTACTGATATCTAAAGTTTTTCAATTTATTATGCATATCTTATACAATGGAACCTCGATATATCAAACCTCAAGGAGAACAAGAAAACTTTGAAGTTATTAAGGATTTCGATATACTGAGGTTTGATGTAATAATAACATGGGAGTGTTAGGCAGGTTCAAGGGGAATGGAAAAACTTTGATTTATAAAGAAATCCAATTATATCAAGGTTCCACTTTATTTAGATATATTCCTATATTATTTCTTATTTTACTCTTTAAAAATGAACTTAAGTTATTTTTCTGTCATCTTTTTAATTCAGAATATTATAGAATAATCTTCATGACAAAAACCTTCAAGACATGCATGTTAAAAAACTGTACTTTGATTTTAGAAGGAATAAAAATCCCAGTAGACATGTATCATTTGAGAACAAAGAATCATAATCTTCTGTATAGTATGTCTTGTGAGATTTGGTTACAGTGAATATATGAAATGATAAACATTTATAAAACTAGAAGGTAACCCATCATTTTGACATCATAATACTAATAATGACGTCATAATGGAAAAAGTATATGAAAGTTAAAAAATATCCCGAATTATCTAACAATATTGCATTTAATCCACACCTTGTAAAAGCAAACCCTTTCATTATTTTTTATTTATTTAGTTTTTCATGCGATTGGAGTAGTAGACTGCCATCCAGTTTTTTACTGCTCACTACGCAATATGAATACTTGAGCTACTTGATTCATTCATATTCAAGTTTGTTTACTTTCAGAATTCATCGCAAAAGTAAACAGATTTTTAAAAACTGTTAAATATACAGCTAAAAGCATCCAATTTTTTTTAGTTCTGAATGTTTTATAGAAAAATAGGCTGAACAAATGTGATTTAATAGAGAAGATATTAGTTTTCAGGTAAGAAAAAATTCTGATCCACATCTGAAATTGAAATTAAGCCTAACCGGCTGTTTGTTTACTGAGGGCTTCAATTGAAAGATGAGTACAGCCTGGAAGTGTTATACAGAGACAACGGCTATTATATATATAATGTTTGATTCTTGAAACAAAAATAATTTTTTTCAGCTCATTACTCTACTACATTGACTTGTATACTGAGGTACTGTTAGTATTCCTCCAAAAACTGTAACAAAAAATTCTGCTACTACATAATTTCAGAATATATCCTTCATGTATATACCACTTCTTTCATATTCTGCTGCATGAAATGATGTCCTGTATATAGATAAAGGATAAATTCCTTTGAAACAATAGTTACAGAAATTTTAGCTGCTTCCTTATACGATGATGCAAAATTTTATGTTTTTTTATACCACATATTATCAAATTCATAGTATTGCATTTCTTTTACAGCCATTGTGTGATGGACGGTGTATACTTCCTGAAATGAAAATCACGTTAAGACCTGTAGTATTTAAGCCAAAAGAAACAAGAGAGTACTGGCTTTGTAACTGTAAGCAAACTAGAAACAGACCATTTTGTGATGGTAGTCATGAATCAGAATTAGTACAGACATCGAATTCTGTCATAAAACGAGGAAGATTTGGAAAAGTCAAGAAAGATGAATGACTGCTAGTAGACCATTATTTATAGAATAAATAAAATTTGTAAAAATAATGTTTAAAATATTTTTATTTGTAATGATATGTTTATGTATGTATTACTAAGCATATTATCAAGTAAAAAGTGATTATGCATCAATCTGTATATCAATCTGTCAGTGGGCAATTATTTATGACCACCTACTCACTACATTGTTGGCCACCTTTTGCTCTCAATACTTTTGTGATTCTCTTTGGCAAGGACTCTGTGACGTGTGGTAGGTTGATTGAGGAATCTGAGACCATATCCAGTGAACTGCACTTTCCAGTTCTCCTAGATTTGATGGTTCTTGATCCAGCTGTTTTGCATAAAATTGCCAGATGGCCATAATAAGTAGGTCTTTTAGTGTATATCCTTTTAAAGATGGCAAATCATGAAAAAATCCAGTCCAAGGTAAATAGACTTGAAATAGAGATGTACAGAAGGGTACACATGTACAGTAAGGTGTAAAAATATTGGCATAAAAATAACTGGTCACCTCCCACCACAAGAGTCAGAAGCAAGATGTGATCCAAACTTCAATTTTTCTTTGTACTTGTCGTATAACATTTGATCAATCAACTTATCACTTTCTATACCTGCTTCCTATGGTTTACACACACAAAATTTACCTTTTATGCCCATTATTGCTAACAAAGGTATTGCAACTTACCATATTTTTAATAAAAGCTCTTCCTCCTTTGTTCTAATTGTTAATAACTCTTGTATGTCAACAAAATGGAACATTTATCCTGTTAATTGCACTCTATCTTTTTTTTTTTTTTAAATCACTTTACTAATGTCCGTATTGAAAGGGCAATAAATTGTTTGAAAACCAGACATAATGAATTCCATCAACCAAAAGCAGAATTGAACAGTCTTTTAAACGGCAAGACTTTCTATGAACTATCAAATAGTCTTGCAGTAAGTAACTACTTATTCTACCTTCCATATCGTCACCTGAGTGCAAGAATTAGGTAACTCCAAAAAAATTATTTTTGAGATATCTGGCTATTTATAGCTAAATTACATAAGAATTAAATGAAATAACTAAACAACTCACTTTGCAGCTAACCTAATGCCATCTGTTGGCTAGTATAATAATTAGACAAACAGAACGAGTATTTTCTCACTGCAAGATGTAAACAATTGGTATCTTCAAGAACTTGAAGAATCAAGTTACCTAGTTCTTGCAATCAGGTGACAATATGATCTTATGCATTATTTCAAATTTTTTACCTTTTTTTAAAAATGCTGATTAAGTATATTGATGGCACTTTAATTTTACGGAAAAATCATGTTGACATCTCTTGTACTTTAAATAATATTATCTCTATCTATTTGCATATCCAATTCATTACTGCAGTTGATGTTTATAACAAACTACCTTTTCATTTCCCATTTCTGTTTCAGTTTTATACACCTGTATGAGACAAAAACAAAGTCCACAATGAATTTGAAGCACAGAGCAATATATAAATTTTGGTGCAAAAGTAAAGTATTTTAACAAAGTATTTTAATTTTATAAAGTTTAACTGCATTTTTATTTTTAGTTTTTTGCTTTTGCTCATAGTAAATAAATAAAAGTTTTTGAAAACCAAGAATGCACATTTCTTATTGTATATCTGATCTGATCTATGTTAGCCCAAAGAAATGTTGCATTTTAATACATTTTATGACTGGAACTCATTCTCTTTTGTTAATTGAGACTAGTTTGGCTATATTTCTATGGATTTTCTTGACAGAGAAGCAGCTTGAAAGTTTATGGGCACATATCAAAGTGTTCAACATTTTTAACTGTGACCACTTTGAATTTTCCAGTGATGATTTTTACATATAGGCTCCTAGTCTGACTGTGGAGAAAACAGCCAAGACATTCAAGATCAGGATTTAGAGTGCTTTAATTTGAATTTTCTTTCACTCTTTAAACAATTTCAGATCAGTAAGAATTGATAATATATATATATACAGTGGAATCTCGATCGATCGTTTTTACGTATGTGTCGTTCATTTTATCCAGTCCCAACGATCATTGCTTTGTTATGTTTCCGCATCTATCGTTTTCCCGCATTTATCGTTCATTTCAATCGGTCCTTTGAAAAATGATAGATCGAGATTCCACTGTGTGTGTATATATATATATATATATATATATATATATATACTCATCAGTAAGAGGTGGAAAATATATATAAATCTCTAGTCCTTTTTATAGTTAGGAAATATATTCCATTTTTATCTGATGACATAATGAAAATTAAACAAAAAAACTGAGGATTAAAAAAAAAAAAAATAGTTTGTGTTTAATACATAGCCTAATTTTTTAAATACAAATATATATAAATTGATAGATGCAAAGTTTCTAAAAGAATATTTAACAATAATTAAATAATATACATTCACTCGTCAAATGTTGTTCTTCGACAGCCAACGACCAAACTTTAAAATGCAGTATATTATGTGTGATTTCTTATACCAGTATTTAATTACTTTGTATAGCAATACTTCTAATATATACTTCTAATAGCAATACTACTATCGTTGTCTGGCATGTTTGAAACTATACTGTCGTTCTACTTAGCAGTACTTGCAGGATGTCCAGAAAATGTTTTAGTCTTTAGAGATTAAATTTTTTAAAAGAATTTATCAATAAATATAGAAAGTAAATAAATATATATATACTGATGATTCAAAAATGGATTCCCTAGCCTTCATTAACTTTTGAAATAATAGATGACATAAGTCTTATTTTGTATTCAATTTAGTCTTGACAATTCTCTGGGCATTCCCACATTTTGTTTTACAAGATGTTCTGTTCAGAGATTGCAGCAGAAATAATTTTGTATATAAACCGTCTATTCTTTTCAGAATATTCAGTTCAAAGTAGGTTAGTCCTTCTCTGGACACCCTGTTATATCTGTTATAGTGTTAGAACCATGAACACAGAGTAACTACTAATTAGTTTCAATGCCTGGATACTTCTAATTCCAATGGAATTATGTGTTAGGCTTAAAAAATATTATTATACACTTCTGAGAATATTTTCTCTGTTGGATAAACTAGAGGAGAAAAAAAAACTTCACCTGAAATTTCACAGCAGAAATCTAATTCATAACATTAGTAGTGAGAGCATTACAGAATTATGTAAGTTACTAGAAGTTTAAGTGAGAAAGTAAAATTGACCCTCAGAGAGAGAGAGAGAGGAGGCACACAGAAATTGAGCCTGAGCGACAACACACTGTTTGGTGTTTCCATTTTTGGAGCACAACTCTAATGCGGGCAGATCAAATTACCTAGACGATAATCAGAGGCAATCTGATTGAGAATTGAATTTCTCAGGTTAAGACAAAAAAGTGGTCTTGGAAGTATATGTATTAAAGTGTAAATAAGTTTTGAAATTTTCTGTATATAGTAAAGGCTGAACATTTCAAATGCTTCTCACATGTTTAAATGATGAAGAATGTTACAATGTACATACTCTTTTCTATCGGCAACTTCCACTCATAAATGACTATAAAAATGAAAAAAATGTTTTTAAAAGGAACAATTTTATTCAATATAATTGTAAACATATTTACATGAAATAGATAAGGCTTAAATTGTCATCATAAATAGTATATACATAAATGTCTGTAAGGCAATAAAACAAATCACTGGCATTGCAGACAAAATTATCACAACATTTGTTCAAATCCTTTCAAAAGCACAAATAATTAGAAGACAGAGCTTCCAGTCATTCGCATAACAAGCAGTTTGCATCATTTATTGCGTTAACACAACTCAACTATACTTAACAATACTTTGAATAAGAGGCTCAATGCATATAATGAACAATATACAAGATTTGTTGCTAAAAGCAAATATATGGCATGTAAATAGAATTTATTTCTCAAGTGAAGTTCTATTTCAGATAAAATTTCAAGTTAATCAGTGATAAATAATTAATGTTTTTCCTACTTTGGTTAAAGCAAAGCTCCTACAACTGTAATTAACATTTCACCAAATTAACAGTTAGATTTCAGGGGAAATGACTAGATTTTTCCCCCTAAAGATGACACTTTTAAAGATAGGGGGTCAAGTTTTATGATATGCAAAACTACAAAAGCTTACTTACTAAAATTACATTAAAGAGAAATTTTCTCATGTTGTACATAGAGATAATTTTACTGCATAGATACAGAAAAACTAAAAACATTACTGGTAAATTTTCAATTATGAGTAAATAAGAAACTTTACAAGTAAATTTTGATTAAGTGGCTCTAATTTGACTTATTTTTTTAAGCAACACAGAAGTTTTTCTATAACTTCTCATCAAAATCATAATTAAGCTTATGCATAAGTAAAATGGGTAAAATTTAAATAGCACATACACTTGACTAATAATCCTAATAAATGTAAGTGCTACAGACAGCTAAGAAGCTTTATAGTACCATAACATTTTTACAAATTGCTACACAAGCAACAGGCTAAAAGCAGTAGAAAAATTGCATATTTTGCAAGTGTCTTTCAATGAATTATCCATTAAAAAATATCTATTTCTACAGAGTTAAAGAGGATTAAAACTAGACACTTTTAACAAACTTTATATTCAGTTTTAGAAGCAAACTAACTTTTTTCACATAATACTTAAATCATAGAAATAACTTATAATATTTTTTTAGAAATTTATGCAAGTAATGCTGAAAGCATTAATGAAAATAATAAGAATGTCGAAATTAGCATTAAAAGGAACTATAAAATTTAATCATTGTGAAGTTAATATTAAATAATATTTTTATATAATTAGTAACACTATAGAACACCATGCTCTTGTTTAATTTTTTTTTAAACAAAAAAAAATCAGATTTTTCTTATTTCAAAACATTCTAAGCTATAAGATTTTTGATATGAACAAAACATTATCAACAATACACTAACATTGTTTATTCTGTTTTAAAATACAAATAGATCTATATATTACAAGACTGGTTATGCATTTTTAAAATGAAAATGCATCTTAAAAAGGAACCATATTACAGAAACTATAAGTTAATGCAACTTACATATACAATTTTAAACGAGTCTTCAAGACTGTTTTAAATTGAGGATATATAGTTATTGCTCTGTTGAAATAAAAACTTGCCATATTACCAGACATAAATGACATTTCCATAAGCACATATACATAACAATATGTATAAATATAAATATGTATTGCTAGTAGGGTATCAGTAATAGAGCTGTTAAATTATTAAACATTTATTATATGCATTCACCAAATTGTCATATCTTCTGAAATTGAAATAGGGGTTTTTGCCTACTGACAATGGTCAAGATTAAAAAGAGCAAATTATTTGATTTTATTCAATACTTAACAGTTGAGTATAATATCTTAAGGCTTTTAAGGGTGTTTGCACCAAAGTAACTTCTGAAGAGTACTGCAGATTAGGGAGGTATGCAAAATCAATGCTAAAAATTTCTGGAACCCACAATCGCATCTCAATTTCAGAAAATGAAACAAGATATAATTCAAAAGCGAAAACCTGAAATATGTACTGAACAAAAGCAACACTTAAAAAGCCTCAAATATACAAAAAGAAATAAACTATTGAATTATGTGAAGCTTACAAAATAAAAATGAATGTCAACTACCAAATTTAGTAGACAAAAGCATTGCCAGTTGTAGAAATAACAGTATAATTCAAATGTATTATTCAGACCCCAATGAAAAACTGTCTTCCTGTAGCCGTGGGGGAGGGGGGGACACAATAACGATTTTTCAGCAATATCATGCGATAACCAAGTAAGTATTTGAACTACATAAAATTTGTTACTTATCAAATTATGACTAATTACTTTCTAAAGGACCCACAATGATTATTTCTTAAAGAACTCTGCCAATTCCTGCTTAGAATATGGTTTCATCATAGTAAGAGAATAAAACATGATATAAGTGTAAAATTGTACATATTTACTGATATCCATAGTGGTCACACACAAATGGTTCGATATTTCTTTAGTAATGAAAACTTTTGCTACAAATGATAACTTCTAGCAAATTTCATGTATTAAAGCAGGATGCTTCTATTTTATCAGAAGTTTGCATAATGCAGTTAAATACATTTATTCAGGTTACAATTTGAACATTTCAAATTTATAAGTATTTCGACAATGTGTCTGATATTCTACTGCTTATTACTGACATCCTTATTGATAAAACTATCTGACATATTATCAAAAAACTAAGCTAATCAAACTATAGTCTATTAAGTCATTTAACAATACATAAAAGTGAAAAATATACAAAATTCTTTAAAGCATGACACAATTGTACAGTTTTTTAGATGCATCGTTAATGTTTAAAAGCACTTATAACAATAGTCAAAAGACAAACAATTCTTTAACCCTTACTAACAGAAAGTCTTAATCTAACAAAGTTTAATTATTGATACAATCATAGACAGAAGAGATATTAATAACAAATGAAAACTATCATAGAAAAGTTATCAACAAGATAAAAATTAATTGCATACTCAAAATTCTAACATAAAACTACAATTTATCAAAACTCATTGGCTGCAACTGGGCAGCAAATTAAAGAGGTGACTTGAGCTATTCAATAGGCTGCCATTTTATAAAACTGATCACACACACATATATATATATATTCAACTACTTGAATAATTATTAATTTTATCAGTCAGCAAATTACACTTTAAAATTAAATCATGGTTCAATTGCTAAATTTTAAAATGGGCAGCTTGGTGACTAGCTAAAAGCTAAGGGTAAAAAATTATTAAAACTTAAAAGGTTAGTTTTGGGGAAAACTATAACCCTTTTTCACTATATACGGGCTATAAAGACTAAATCTTTCAGATTAAAGCAATTTTTGAACAGATACAAACGCCAAAGCCAACACATAAATTTGAACCCACAAACTTTTGAATTTCTAGACAGGACCCAATCCCATAAAATGAAAGGACAGATATATATATATAAATGTATGCATGCAGAAATATTGACAATTATGTTTCAACAGATTTAAAAAAAATTAAAAATTAAGAGTTCATTTATTTATGTGCCACATGTTTATGATCGTTGGCAGAAAAAAAGGAAAGATATTTCTACTAATTAAAAGTTGTAAGGCAAATAATGAGCTATTTTTCATAAGTGAACCCACCATACAATGCTTTGAAAAGTGAAAAAGTGAATAAACTTCACTAAAGAGAAAGCAAGAAAGCTTTCAGCAAACAAATGATTGCACAACTAAACAAATGCATACACAAATTTTCCTTAAACAGTAATCTAGCTTCGTATCATGGAGGCTTCATATGAAGACTAAGAAAAAAAATTAATACTTAACAGTCATTCTTGGTTAAAAATAAAAGTAATACTCCTTTTTCAAAAACAATTAAGAAACATAACAAATTTGACTTACAGAAAATGGGAATATATAAATACTGTTTTATAAAATATAATACGAATTTTAATGAATACACACTAATACAATTTTAGGTTTTCTACATAAAATATGATGAATTCTAGGATTTTTAGAACAAGTTGTAGGTGTATTTCTTTTCAGCTGAAAAAACAGCATATATGAAACCAACTAAAAAACTACAAGAAACATAAAAAAAGTCAATAAACTGACTTTAAAGTCACAAGATAGATACAAAATAAACCAATAAATATCTTTCTTCATGCAAATAATTACTTCAGTATGAATGTGATCAAAATTATCAGTCATGATAATTTAATATGAAAATTGAGAACATATTCATACCAAAATGTAATTATTACCTCACAGTTTTGAAGTTAAAGTTGTATTACTCAAAGAGAATATCAAAAGCAGACTATAATATATCATTTTAAAAGAGCATGTATGAGTACAGAATACTTAGATTATTGTATTATGAGTGAAGCAGCATTTAAGATTGATCGACAAATTTGACAATATGGATTATTGAAATTTTTTTTAACAGTAAAAAAACACGAGCAAAAATACTAAAGGTGAAAAGCATTAAATGTCATGCAATAGAAAGCATTCTAGGAGTATTATAATAAATGTTTGCCTTACACTCTAAATTAATTTTTTTAATTAATAAAGAACCTCAAATGTTTACATTTAAAAATATTTATTAATATAAATAAATCCCCAAATAATGCAAAAAAAATTATGAAGGTATTATGCAGTTAAGACAGGAATGGTTTAATCCCCTTTTCTATTTCTCTAACACTTTAATGACACATTACAGATAAAATGAAATGATACATTTACTTTAGTCGTATAACCACACAATATATTATTTTAACATTAGCTTGAGTTTGTATTTCAAATCTCATAAAATTATTTTCAAGAAAGCACTCTAAGCATATCTACGTCATCGAAAAAGGTCAGATAAATTGTGTTCACTTTTCACAGTCAATTTGTGCTAGTACAAATAAGCATGCATTAAGATAATAGATATCCATTTTATTTAAATTTTAAAAATGCTATATTTCCCTACTCGAACCTAGAACTTGGCAATTAACTGGACTGTGTTTTTTTAAAGAATTCAATGTTTCTTTGCAGTCAATTTTACATATATTCATACATAAGCTCTCATACATACAGCTTCATGCTGGGACAAAATCTTATGAGGTTACCAAGGCAAAATGAAAAGCTCCATTTTGTATTTATGCCCATTTGAACTAAAATTTTAGACTTTTTACATTCATGTAGGAGTCATGCATACATGGGGGTGAAGGTACAACTGTGTACCATCAATTTGCAGAAACTAGAGTTCCTCTGATGTGTACAGCGATATTACCATATTCCTTCAAAAGCAATGTAATTCAGATTATTTGGATCAGTTTCTCTTAGGCCATAATCCATACTATAGCAACCACATCAATGACTACTGATGACCATACCAAAAATGTAAGTTTCTAGTACATGTCACAGTGTTCTGTCTTCAATGATTTCACATGAATTAATTTAGACATCCATGTACATTCCATAATATTTGTCACTCTGCATTAAAAAAATAATCTAAATAAACTTAATTAGAAGAAATAGTTTAAAAAAAATAGCATTTAACCAGAAAAATTTATCTCATTATTTTGAAAAGTATTTCTTTTCTATTGAATCATATGAGTTAAATTTTTTTAAATAGCAGCTTCAATATAAATAAATATGAATGAGCAAGCTTTATGACATTATCTTCAAAACAAATAATGACATCTAACACAAATTATTAAAGACATTGGAAATCTAACTGACAGGAACAAAATTAAGACGATAACAGGCAAGAATTGTGAAAATACATATTTTTACAAGCAGGAACTTAAACACTAAGGAAATATTAGTACATATTTATAAGTTACATACAAATACTAGGAAAAAATTCCATAACATGACAGTCAAAGAAACAGATGGACTGTTGGATAAACAATATTATATCATCACTGTGTGAGCAGCCCACACTCACAATGATGATACAATGCATACCGTTTAATATACTTTACAGTCAACACATACAGGCTGCATTTTCGACCATTGTTGTTTCCAATCCCCTTGGTGTAGGAAAGACTACACAAAGTCCAAAGGACCTAGGTCAAATCCTAGGTCCTTGGCGAAGGGTAGTAAGTAGCTTCACTTTAGGTTTTTGACCATTTAATTTATCAAACAATATTTGTCTTATTAACCCCATTAATATACTTTTTAAATAGTATTTATACTGAGTAATGAATGATTATCTCTTACAAATTGAGAACACAATGGACAGAAGAACTGTAAATGGCAACCTCTGTTTTTTTATAATTTATACACACACACACATACATATATTGTGTGCATGTGAGAACTAATAACTATAGTATTTTCCCTTTCACATGAAAGTTAATCTTTATTTAATAAACCACTACCCATCTAAAAATGTATCAGACATTTTTTTACTCATCTATTGTTAAGTTCTGAATTTTTTCTTCTTTTTTAGTTGCAACTAACTCCATTCGGTGTTTAATAATTCTTTATAACATATCTTTCAAATTAAATCTATCAGTCAGAAAAACTAAAGATCAATAATATGACACAACACATCAATTAATTTAAATATATATATTTTGCCTACATTGCATAAGTTTATAAGGAAGGAAGATTGAGAAAAATTAGAATATCTAATAAATATTACTTTGTATTAGACTGATACAAATAAGCACAGTTACAAAAGGACATTAGTCCCTGTATATAATTAGTAAAAATCCCACTTTTCAATAAATATCAAAAGTTTTCAAGGCAGGGGAAGCAGAAAATTTAGTGACTTTTTTTTAAAAACAAAATTTATACTAAAAATGCAGGTATTTAGTCTGAGGAGACAACCTTATTATAGCTCATACAGATAAAAAGTTTATATATTTAACATGAAATAAAACTAATTCTACAAATAAAGAAAAAGAAATAATTATACAAATCTGAACACGAACTCTAAGTAAAAAAACCTAACTAGAATATTTGAAAAAATAATTGCAAAGTATATAAATCCAATTTCATATACTCAGAAAATTTGTATAAACATACAAATGTACACACATTTTTAAATATAAATGAAGTTAGAAAACAAAAGGATATATATTTAATTACAGCTTAATAAGAAACATAACATTATAAATAATAAATTGAGCAAAATTTTATGGACATAAATAAGTCAGCCTTAAGGTAAGCTTTTTGTTTAAATTAATTTGTGAATACTGATGTATAAAAAAACTGATCAAATGAGAATTTTAGATAATAAATTAATTTTTATGGTAACAATATATGTCAATATGAAATTAGATTATTATATTAAAAATTCCAGTTTGGAGTTATTTCTGTAAGTCACCTACACACAAAAAGACAGAGAAAGTATGCAAAAAACACTTATGTTCATTAACTTTAATATATTTAGCAAACTGAACATGGCAAACTGCAGGTTCTTGGGTTTACAGTATATTTAAATTTGAAAAAAAGAAAAAAGTGTTGTGGGATCTGGCATACTACATTTCTTTGGTACATATATCTCTAAAATGTCATCCATAGAAACTGTTTAAGTGAACTCAACAGACATTATTGCATTCACTATACAAGTAACATATGTGTGAGTGTTTTATCTTTGCATGAAATAAGGTGCATTTTCATTTTGTAAACAAACGCATCCATATAATAAAAATTCTCATAAACATTTTTCTGCCATGGACAAGTTTAGAAAAATGAGGTTTAATCCCATACATAAAAAAAGTAATATCGAAGCAGATTATGAGAGTAAATTAATCATTTAAAATGTCCACATTTTTTTTAAAATTACAGCTTTTACCTCTCTAAGGCATGCACAAAAATTTATTTTAATTGTAATTACTTAAATAAAGCATTACTTGTCTCTTATACAATTAAAACTATACCAAGTAATTTTAGCAGATTTTAAAAGATGAGGAATATATAGAGTAAT
Source organism: Dolomedes plantarius (assembly GCA_907164885.2). Taxonomy (NCBI): domain Eukaryota; kingdom Metazoa; phylum Arthropoda; class Arachnida; order Araneae; family Dolomedidae; genus Dolomedes; species Dolomedes plantarius. The sequence continues at coordinate 106,127,140 of OU015500.1, forward strand.
ATTACATTACACGCATAAAAAAAATTAATAGATTATAATATTGATTGTTAGAGAGAGAAAAATGGTCATAAGAAATTTTAAAGAATACACAAACAACATCTGTCAGTGTGGGCTAAAATCAATTGATTTACTATATATTCTCTAACAGCTTAAAATGTAAGATTATTTCAGATAAAAAGCATTTTTGAAATGCAGTAAACTGCAGTTATATCATGAATATTCTGTTGCCTAGATTCATGATGCGATACTTGTTACTGATTTTTTTTTTTAACTTCCCAATAAATCTAACAGTAACAAAATATAAATTATTCAAATACTAAAAATATAATTTTAACACACCAAAGAAATGTATGGGCAAGGTAAAAATACATCTGTTTACAGGAGGCAAAAGGAATGAAGTCCATTTTTTACAAATAGACTGTTTGGCATTATTCTTACATATATTTTGCACTCTTTTCATTGGTTTTAAGCACAAACTCATATGCTTTTATATAAGCAATTTAGCTAGTTAGTAATAGCATCGTGCCCCATCATTGTACTGAGGTAAAAAGGAAGCACTAAACTGATTCATTTAGCTCTCAAGTAAAAATTCAATAATTGTGACTTGGTGCCTTTTACCTCCAGTGTACAGGTATGAATAATACATATTGTTCAATTTTAAATGGTTTTAGCTAACAATTCCTGCTTTTTACTGGTACTGTTAAAATTTATTAAACTCAGCTTCTATCATAATTGAATCAGATGAATTTTAATTTCCCCTACATATTTATAATATTTTAAATATATTGAGTATAGTTAGTTCACAATCAACATTTAATAAATATTATAATCTCCTATTTATAAACGTACTACAAGTGAAAATCCACAGTTTATAATTTTCAAAGCAGACTCAGTTCTTTCAAATTGCTATGTAACACTTTTTTCCACTCAAAACCATGCACCTTCTAAAATGAATGAAAACTTCCCTATAATTGAAATAATTTTGCTTCATTGTGAAATATCTATGACTTTCCTAGTAATCTAGTCCACAGATAATACAAAGCAATAATAATCTATTTTATCTATTAAATCAACAGTAAAAATTACAATAAGAATTTTTTTTTCTTAATTTAATGGGAAATTCAAATAACTCCAAAATTAAAGAGCAAGAGAAAGTTACAAAATGAAAACATGTCAGGCAAATAATTTGACACTCAAACACTATTCATAGAGACATGAAATTACATTCCGAAAACTCTTTTATAAGCTTCTGCAAGTAAACCTCAAATCTCAGCTTAATTAACCTTCAGCTTACGGGGTCCATTTTCCCAATTCCCTCTATAGAACAGGAAATTTCACACCCCCTTTGTAAGAACGGCCATTAAGGGGGTTTTATATATATACCTAATTATGCTTTTACACAATAGATACGTTCCTGAAGAATACGTGTAAAAAAAGAAATTGTATGTATGGAAGAAAAGATGATTGGTTCCAGATCTAAAAAATCAGTGAAAATAATTTTAAAAAGCCGTATGATAATATTTGTTTTAAACTTATTTTACTCTAACAAAATACACATGCAATAACATTTAATGAAAATGAAAAAAATTCATCATGAACAAAAAAAAAGGATTGTTTTATACATAAAATTTTATTCATTTTCACTTTCTGACAATAAACTGAACATACGTTTGCACACGACTGGAATAACATTTTGCAGTTGTAAATGTATGTAAAAAGTTATGTGATAGAATAAAAGAAAAATGTTTTTGCGGACTGAATTCTTGAATCAAAACAGAACTGGATATACTATCGCCAAAAATAATACGCCACAAATAAAATTTTGTTTTCTTAGAATTTAGGCAAAAAAAATTTGAGAAATTGGATTGGACCACTCATGTTAAATCAAAATGACTCGTGTAAAAATAATGAAAATTTATTTTGAAAGTGTGTTAAATCAAATTCATGTAAAAAAAGTTCATGCAAAAACAGAATTAGGTATATATATGCGTGTGTGTATATTATATATATATATATATATATATATATATATATATATATATATATATATATATATATATATATATATATATATATATATATATTTATTTATTTGCATGCATACATGTATGCATATATATTTATTCATTCTTGGGATACAAACTATCCCACCCCATAAGGAAAAGGTTAAACAGAGTAAATAAGACCAAGGATAAATGACCTCCAATATAAAACATGATAATCTATACATAAATGGACAAAGAGAGTCTGGTTACACAAGCATGCAAAATAGTTTACAAATGATCCACCAAACAGTGCATGACTCCATGAGAAACTTTCGAAGAGCAAGTAGAGTGTTTAGATGTAAATGTTTTATTGCAAAGGAGAAAAGACAAGAATAATGCAGCAAATTTGAAATTGGTATCTTCTCCTTTAATTGGTGTTGATGTTTTCAATTACACTCAACAAAAACTTAACGATCAACACACCTAATCAAGAAACATGGCAATGCAATCTCCACAAAACGTCTCCATATTATTGTATACAGCAAATTTTTCCTCCATTACATTACATATTTACACTTCTATCATTACAATTCACATTTCACTTTAACATACATAAATACTCATAAAACAGTGTCGCAAAATAATGAACAAAAAAATCCCCAAACAAATACAACAATCCCCCCTTAAAGTCATCACAGAATACTGAATTACATTGTTACTGAGTCAACATATAAAAATCAATGAAAATATCAGATTATGTACACTATGAGCAGTTGAGAGGGTCAGTGGTTTTTGTATGTTAGAAGAGTGAATGGAGATATTACAAGTGATTCAAAGTTAAAGCACTATGAGTTAGTAGAACAGAAATCAAGTTAATATAATCAGCAGAGGGGTGGTAAAAGACTAGAAAAAATAAATCTCATTTATGTATCAATGACTAAAATGTACTCATGAACATGTATAAGCAAAAACAGCAGAGAAAAACATATCTCACAAAATCAAAATAAAATGTACATTAATATACTATATGACTAGTAGTAATCAAACAATATATAACAACTTTACAACTCATTTCCTATAAAAGAATCTCACTTTTAAGAACATGAGGATAATAAAGGATCCAGAGATGTAACTTTCAGGTGAAGAAACTTGAAAATTGGGAAGAACACATGACATCACATTCATGGTTTTTTCTTTCAGGAGATCAACAAAGGGTTTTAATTTAAAATTAATGTATAACTGATTAGAAATGGTAAGTAATAATCAGTAACACAACTGTTGACAGAGAAAATTTATTAAATATATCAGAGCATTCTGCTGAACTAAATTTAAATACTACTGAGATTGTATTCAGTATTGTTAGAGAAAAAAAAATTCTTTTACATCTTTTTCTTTTAAACTTTTAATTTATAATAATACAACTATGTAAAGTAGTTGATATTAATAGTTTATTAAAATGAAGACAGCTAATTTCAAAGTAAGATTGGTTGTTATTGAATAAATAATTTTCTAATTTTACTTATTAGTAAATAATAAATAAACAATAATTTTGCTTATTAGTAACAATAACAAGAGTATTTGCTGGACATATTTCTAATAAAATACTTATTTACCATCAATTTTTCATAAACTGTAAGTATGATTACATTTATTTGTAGATACGATGTGACAGTTAAATCAATTATTCTATTTATGAACAAATCTTCCAATAATATCTGCATAACACAAAAACTACTAATTACAGTCCAAATTATAGACATATTTATTTACAGATCACATAAAACACAAGCATTTATACAGAAGTAAATACTCATCTTTTTAATCACTTATATATTAATTTAAATTATAAATAAAATTGGAATTGAGTATACTTGTTTGTAGAAAAGAAATCATTTAATTCATCCTTAAACCAATCAAATAATTATGGTTCTTTGTTTATATCTTATAGAATAAACAGATATAAACAAAGCAAGTGTTAATGTTTGCTAGTGTAGAATACGATTTTACTGTTAAAAAACATTTTCCTTATCCCACCTAATAGCTTAAGATTTAATAACCTTTAATGACATTCCAATGTTTAATAACTAGATAATATATAACTAGATAATATAACTTTACTCTGGCGATATTTCTCCAAGAAATTAAAGAACATTTTTAAAAGATCATCAGGAATCTTTCATCAGGGTATAAAAATTGTGTACCTCCCACCTTTGAAATTCTTTTAAAGTTATAAAACCAGTATTACAGTACAAGACATTAGGAGCACAATGCTAACAATTTTTCTCTAGAATTTAAATACTGAAAAAATCAAATAATAACTATATCAGAGTTAAAGATTGATTTCAGAAAACTATCTTCTGTTCTGGAAATTACTAAATATAATTAATATTTCATAAAATCTCCTTCAAGCTGATACCATAATTCATAGAAAATATTAAAATAAATAATTCCAATTGTTTTTAATGCATCTGCTTGAAGATCAAAATATACTTTTAAAAAAAGTTTTAGCAGTGATACTGATTTTAGAACAAAATGGATTTAACGTTTCCCAAGTATGATGCATACATCATAGAAATATACATATTTCTATTATTAAAAAACATGAAGCACAATGTCAAAGAACCTTAATGATCTTTATATAAATAAAATTTTATTTTTCTGATTTCTTATCATTGGTAAAATTTCAATACTCTTTGATCTTTTGCTCACATTTTTAATAAACAAATTTTTAACTTGCTTTGTTTTTCCCAAATTAATATAAGACGCTTGTCAAATATAAATCAAAGACATTAAGCCAAAATCTTAAGCTATTTTTTTAAAAAAATCCAAAAACATGCACTGCATGATATACTAAAATATTTCCCCATGCAATTTTACAGTACATAAATAAATATATTAATTTATATTATAATGTGAGAATAAACAATTTTAATCTTACATTATAAAAGTTTATATTTTTAGTTATAAAATGAGAACAATGCATCAAGATAAATATAAAACCACAATTCTTCCATCGTGTCAACCTTTAAGTGAATTTTCATCCTAAAAATTACATCTCTGGCAAGTACCAAATATGCTGAAAGATTAAGGGGTCCATCTCAACAACTACCACAGTAAAGAGCTAGTAACAAGTGAGCAATAAAAGAAGCATTTGTAGTTCCATTCTTAAGGCCTCAATCATCACAACATGGCTTTGGATATGAAGTCGATTAAGCGTCTTGCATACTGTTCGGGCTGCACACTTCCAATGGTAGCAGTACGCTTTCTTGTTCCGTAATGAGATAAAATATCCACCAATGCCAGAAAGTAGATTTCCCGTCTGGGTGAATCTGAGTTAGAAAAATAATACATGATTCACAACATACCAATAAACAAATAAAAAAGTTCATGTTCTGGGAATGTTGTTAACCTACAGTTAACAGATTCAGATGCTTTAATCCTTAAAAGAGAGAAAAAAAAACTCCACCAACACTCTTAATTTAATATTCAATATTAAAGCAAAGTTGTATGAAAAATTCTAATGTAAGTATACAATAAGATAGTTGATTGCAATAAAAGGTAAAGCAGAATATATCTTGGGCCTGAGGTAGCGTAGTGGTAGCACATCGGCTATCGACAGAGGGTGCTTGGTTCGAATCCCGACAAATGCCATTAACCCTTTCAGGGGTGCCATTCGCACAATGCAAATGCCTGAAAATAGTCTTTTCACTTGCATTCAATGTATTTCAGCTAAATGAGCAGAAAAAGGCTAGTGCTGTCATCTGTTATCAATTTAAAGAAGTAAAAACAATTTGCAACCTTGGAAATTTTCTTGGCAATTGGAAAAATTTTAAAGATTTTTTAGGTTAAAAAAAATTGGGGAAAAAATCTGCACTGTGCAAACGGTGGAGGTTGTTGCCTCTGAAAGGGTTAAATACCTTAGTGTCTAGGCTCGATATGCGCACGTTAAATGTGTAGACCAGAAAGTCCTATGAGGTCAGTAGGTGGGAAAGGTACAATCTCCCCAGATTGTCAAGTTTGTGGTGCACCTAGCCAAGTCAGACTCTGACCCTTGTGGTGCTATCATAAACCAGAACTACACTACTCATCCCTGAAAGCCTATATGGACCTGGTCTGCAACTTCCAGTCAGGGAGGGGGGGGGGGGGCATTAAAAACAACAACAGAATACAGTAAAATCCGGTTAATTGGACCACCGGTAATCGGACTAGTCACTTATTCAGACCAAATCCCACCTTGTAACATAAGGCATGTTCGTTTAATTGGACCAGCCGATTATTAGGACCAAAATGATTGCATCCCGATATGGTCCGATTAACCGGAATCGACTGCATATCTTAAATTCCTTAGGCAGCAATACAATGGAAATTTTGATACACAATTTTCTACTCATGAGGACTTTTTTATATGTTACACACCTTTTCAAAGTCAAATATTACTTATATTCCCAAACAAAATGCCTCTCTACTAAAGTAAATGAAGTTTCAGCAGCATGTAGTTAAACCTGACATTCACTAGTGAAGACTATAGCTATTTCTCTGCAATTTGCCAAATATAATACCAATTAAAATTATATTATAACATTTCTACACAACAAACATACGTAAAAATAGCTGTACTAAGTTATAACTTTTATATGGGCAGTTAAGCAGTCTTCAAAGTAAAAATTAATTTTCAGGATAGAAAGTTCAGGATGTAAAAATTTATTTTGCATTAGATTTCCCCTCCTGAAATGATGTACTGGTAAAATACAACAATATGAACAAAAATTGTATTTAACATTAAATACAACAGTATTAAATATTATAGTTCAACTTTTGAAAAAAGTTTAACAAAAAAGTTGCATTTATTTGCCTAAGTTTTTAAATATGCAAAATTGAAAAATAGATCATCTACAGTCAATGCATGGATAAATAAAATACAATAGCAATGAAATTAAAAAGGTATAGAGTCATCAAAATTATGTTCAATTAGCTTCAACTTGGGTGCTAAACTTAATAGCTGCCAATGCTAGAAAAAGGAGATCAGGGAGATTTTCACAAAAAATTGAAATATTTTAGGAGATAGTCATTATGGAATATATTTTAGCAAAATAAAAGAGGAAATCATCGCTGAATGACGATGAAATTTCTGAAGAGGCAAGAAAATTATAATGTTACAAATTATAGCTGATAAAAATATCACTTGAAAAACAATTTGAAGACTGGCATTCTTTTACTTAATTTAATCAATAGCAAAATTTTGAATAATATGGATGTAAAATGTATTCCACTATAATTTGCACATGTTAAATTATGTTAGAAAAATAATACAAACATAATTAAAGGAGGTAATCTGTTCCAAAATACACTTTGAGGTCTCAAATAAACATTTAAAAAATTGGTACTTTTAAAAATAAGCAGCAAAAAGTTAGATTTTAAGAAAATGAGAGTAAAAACACTCAAAAAAGAAACTGAAAATAAAGTATACTTAGGAGAGTATTCTTTTAACTTCTACAAACTTTTCCCTTAATAGCAAAAGAAATCTTCAGACTGTTAATCATAATATATCAGGGACTACACAAATGTTCCCATAAGGACTTCTTTGCAAAGTACTACAGTGAAACAAAAGTGTTTAAAAGTTTTACTTCATTTGTAAAACAGGTAAGTTTTTGATGTTTTGAAAAAAAATATGACAACTATAAATGCCATTCAAAGGGTTCCAAATCAGCTTAACAACTATATAAGTAAGGAATTAAGAAGAGTTGGCAGCTATGTCATTGATTTGTATTTCAATTTACATATGATATGTGAAATAGGGCTCCTGTTAAAGTTGAAAAACCAAGTCTGATACTTTTATTATAATTAAAATAGCTATTGAGATTATAGTATTTTGCATCAGTTTGCTTAATTCAGAAACTCACTTTTAATACATATTTAATTCTTCCATAATTGAAAACGCATAAACATTTTCACTGCAATGATAATATATGAAAAAAAATTGCTTCAGAAAAATAATTTCAACTAAGATTACAATTTTAACACTTCAAAGAGTAGAATTTAAAGTAAAGTTATGTTACATTAAAGAAGTGTTTTTATTAATAGTATCACTTAAGAAAAAGTGATTTAAGTTACAATTTAAGAAGCATGTGAGTAGCAGTAATTGCTACCTCTCATTTATGATTTTTTGATTTAAAATATAATTTCTTACAATTTTTGAAATCAAAGTAATTTTGATGTTTAGTAAATGCAGTTTTGAAATGAATTTAATAAAATATGTAAACATAAAAAATTAAAGAAACAGTTACCATCACAACTAAAAACAATATATGGATGAGACAGTTGCTTAGGGTCTCCATTGGGTATGATAATTCGAGGGGATTCTGGTGGTGTCGGAACTGCTGTTGAATCCTCACTCCCTTCTTCAAATTCTTCTTCTTCTTCTGAATCAGCAACTTTATCAAGTTCTTCCTCAGCTGTTTGGCAGTCATGAATGCCAAGACATATTGAGTATTCAGTAAGGTGTAAACAAGATAGGAACTGTAGGAAAGATGTCTGTATCAACAATTATGAAAATTTCAAATAAATCCTTCACATTTCTACTTATAGTTATCTCTCAAGTAATCATTCAAGAGTACATTCAAGTTTTTGACTTACTAACCAGAATGAATAATAGGAGTAGTTAAACATATTTATTCTGTGAGTGCTACTTCATCAGGTATTATAATCACTACATTGTACTGGACCCTTTTGAACTTCATTATTGTCCAAGATATAGAGATACAAGTACCAAACATATTCCCTATCAAAATGCCAGGGGTCTAGGTAGGTTGGTTTGGAGTGCAGCGGTCATTTTTTGCAATTCAAGGTCTAAACTGACCAGTACCTGCAGCTTAAAGCTGAATCTGAGCAGCTACAATCACCTATAAGATTGAAAGCCATAGACTGATTCTGAAAACTAGACAAGGCATCTAGGATAGGGTCATGTAGTGATGTAAATCTCGCAGTATCTTAGGAAAGAATTACAAACCTTTTCTACATCATTCCTTAGATCAGTGGTTCCCAAACAGTGGTTCACTGACCACAGGTGATCCACGAGAGCCTCAGGAGTGGTCTGGCACCACATATAAAAAAAGTTGCCAAATAAATGGAGATGTTGAAGCAATGTTCATAGAACTAAATGGGTCGAATATATCCGATGACTATCAGGTGTTGAATTAAAATTTCTTAAAAGTTTAACATTATTTTATTTTTAGAATATGATACAAGATAATTTTCATAACCTATGTATGTTTAAATGTTAGGGTAATGTTAGGGTAACCTATGTATGTTTAAATGATTTAGGCTATATAATTCTAAAGATCGAAAACAAAGTTAAAACAAAAAGAGAGTAAGTTAATTGTGTATCCCATTTGCCTGAAATATTGTATACCTCCATTCCCCGGAAGCCCCCCCCCCCCCTCAATTCAGTGTGTGTGTGGGGGGGGGGGGGGTCCGCACATGGTTCAATTTCTGGCCTAGTGGTCTGTATACTTCTAAGGGTTGGAAACCACTGCCTTAGATTGAAGTGAGATTCAGAAATCAAGGAGGCCAAAAAAAATAAGGTTCATTGAAATATGTTCATTCAATTTTTTTGTAGCAATACAAGCTCTGAAATAAGCTGTGATCCATTGAAAATATCTAAATAACTACATAATTTAATGAAGTCATTACCCATTGAATAATCAACAAAAAATAAAAACTATGAACCATAATTAGATTTTAACCAAGTTTTCACATATATTGACATATTTCACATACATTTACTTTTCATGACTTTTTAAAATAACCTTGGATGCCCTTTAGGAACTAGTATATCTTGTCCTGGTACAACAAATGGGTTAGAAGTAATGCAAAAAACAGGAATCATATGAGAAAGGTCAAAAGTCTAATTTAACTTAATAATATAAAAGAAAAATACCTCAACATCAGCGTTTAACATGTGCAAAAGCTTCTCTCTTTTCTCTGGGCCAACATGAAGTTTGCATCCATCTTGTACAAAATCTCCATCTTTCAGTGTGGGTAAATCTTTGGTCTAAAATGAATATATCAAATGCAGTAGTAATAAATAATATATATATAATTACTTTGCAAACTTTAGATAAATGAGATAGATATATATATATATATATATATATATATATATATATATATATCTAATTTACTTCCATGCTTTTAAACTACATGGAAAATCACTCAGAATACTATGATTGTGATGGATGAATGGTGATATCCTATAAAATTGAGCTATTTAATTTCTGGTAAAAAAAAAACCAAGAAAAAATACATTTTTATAATACATACTGTACACACAAACAAGATATGTATTTTGTCCTCTACAGGTTTATCCAAAAAGAAAAGGAGATAATGTAATGCAATTAAAAATCAAAAAGGGGGGGAAAAATGCAGCATCAACTTCTGTGATCATTGTTACAACTGTTTAAAATTGTTTCATACAGCTTTATTCATTTTTATTAAAATCACCTGAATATAAAACTGCAAAAAATGAATTATAGAATCATTTAAGTTCTTTAAAAAACTTATTTACCATAGGTAATTCCTAGAAGCTGTTTTTAAGTAAGTTCATGGTTATAACAGCCAAAATTATAAAAAATACTATAATGCAATCTAAGGTATCAAGAATAAGAGAAGTATTAAAAGTCAATATCTGTTATAAACCCCTTTAAATTTTTTAAGATTTAGGAATGCAGGCATTACATCTATTACTACATACATTTTCAATTCTGAATAAATATTTTTACTCAGAAATGTTGTACCTCTTTTTTTAACAATCTAGCCCTGATAAAAAGAAAAAAAACACTCCTATTTAACAGAATTCCTCATAAGGGTCATACTTTTAACTATGTTATTCCATAAGAGTTTTTCCACCCAAGGTCAGTAGTCTTTAGATACATAGTGTTCATTCTAAAACTAGAAAGATGTGGTTTTAATGTTCAATCATTTAATTATACCATTTTAAGATTTAAAAAAGGAGGTATATAGGCATTTTTTTATCTCCAGCTATTCATAATCTATAATCTTTTTGGATGTCATGTACCTCCTACAGTTATATATACCCCCACAAGAAAACTAAAATTGCATAAATATGGTTTGTGGGGAACAAGAGGTTAACCGAGAAAGGACTTTTTAAGACAAGACCTATTTTTGTTCTGTAATCACATTTTTGTGTATTTTATCACTTCCTTAAACATGCATCTTCACTTTGAATCAGAATGCCTCATTTATTAATGAATTTTCAGGTATTAAATCACAGAAATGTAAAAGTTATTAAAGAACTTCATGAAACATTGCTAAACACATACAAAAATAATAGAAATTAAGAATACGTTCTCAGCATGCAAACAACTAAGTACAGCAGCAGCAGTTAGCTCCATTTCAGATGGCAACAAAACTGCAATACTAGCTTTACAAGGCATTTGGTAGTAACATTAGAAAACTACCAAAAAAGTAAAATCAACACTTAATTGAAGGAAATGTTTAATGTCTTACAGCATTTAATAAGGCTTTGAAAATATTCAGAAAGATGAATCTCTTTCATACTAAAGATTCTTCCTTCAACGTACTTCATGTGCATTCAGAGAAACATTCCTTCCTTATCATGTCACTCACAATAAAAGTACACAGAATTTATAGAAACTAGCCACTACACGACCAGTATGGTCACTTTTACTTTAATATTTTCTTTTGCAAAACTACTTAACTGAAAGTAACATATGTAAGGTAGGTTACCATTACCTGTCATCATAAATATACATTGTTAAGGGGTATTATCTATAAGGCTGATTCTAAAACATTGTGATTTAAAAAATGAGAATTTCCATTACTTCAGAACAGAGTTAAAGATAAGACTGCGAAACCCAACACCAATGATTTTAAAAATTACAACGTTCTCTGTATGTACTATTTTTCACAATTAAGATATCTATACTTTTATCATTACCTCAGATAAGAAATTGCTGGGAAAATTTCTTCACTTATAAAATGGAGTAAAAATTCAACTAGTACTGAAAAAAAGTGTAGAAAATTAACTATTAGTAGCTGTTAGTTGTTTTGCCGGCGACGATTAAGCCTAACCTTGTGATCAATTATGCTCTCTCAATGAATATTTCTTCTTCGCTTTCTTTCTTGAGACTGTTCCCAATTTTCACTTGATCGTGCAGCTCGCTTTCGAACATTCCTGATTTCAGTGTGTAAATCCATGTTGACATGCAGTTGCAAATTGCAGACAGCCGCTAATGTTTACATCTGGTAGTTACAGCCATTGCCATTCAGAGTGTAGAAATATCATTGATTTTTGTGCCGCATACCTACGTTATATATATATATATGGTAACAAAAATATTGGACAATTTCAAGAATTTTTTTTATTTCCCAGTTTAAAGACCAGAAACCATATAAAGGCAATATCACATTAAAAAAGGTAATATCAAATAAGCTAAAAATTTTGGATTATCTATTTAATTTTTTATATAATATAAGGGTTATATTAGTCATTTTAACTATCTTTTAGTCAGAGTGGATCTTCAACAGACTCTTTTCCCTTAAACACCACAATCTTGGCACTCTCAGACTGACAGATTTAATGTACCAGACTGTGCACAGATAGCAACTTTTGAGTGGCTCTAACTTATATGAAAATATAATACAAAACCTCAATGATAACACACTCTCTCTCACTAGGAAAGTACATCTTAATCACCCACCATGGAAAATCCAAATTTTGGGCTAAACATCAATAAATTGCCATGGCTAAAGTGTACATTCAAGTTATGCTAGTATTCCAAAGGATATAAAATCACATTCTCAAAATTGAAAAATTATGCATTCAGCAATTATCAACATAATTTTAGAAATAAATACCTTTTCTTTAATACTAGCCTCTCTGTCTACTGCAGTGCCCTGCAAAGAAAACATCTTTTTATTAAAAGTCAAAACTAAGTAAGATTCAATACAGATGTTAACTTACAATAAGCAAAAATTGGGTCACTAACAATTCTCAATAAAATATATAAGACCTCACTATTTAAATTTTCTGAAACTTAAAAAAAAGAGTAAAAGTATACATAATGAATATACAGCATAGAGACAAGACTACATTCATGACCCTTTTATATTAATGTAGTTACATTTTTATAATATTTGTATTAATATAATGAAAAATTATTAAAGTGATAAATTAGAATTAAGCAACAGGTTGACTATTCCTTGACCCAAATTCTTGAGATCAAAAGTTAATTTAAATTTTGGAACATAACCATGTATGTTACAAGATATATTGGAAATACAATGCAAGTTTAAGCATGAAATCCATTTAAATATCAATTACATACAGATGACAGAGCATGTTGAAAATTATATACAAGAAATTTAAAGATTTTGTAAGTGAAAGAAGTCTTCATCAAGTAAAGAATTCAATACTTTACTTCATCAAGTAAAGTATTGAATCATCAGGAAGATAAAGTTTTACAACTTTGCAGGTACTTAAAAATGAAAAATTTGCTGTATCATTAATCTAATAATAGTAGGCTTAGACAAGTGTAGAAATTCCCACTCATGTCATGTTGATGCTTAAAATGTTTCTGAATTGACAGCATTTTGGATTTCAAATTTTAAGTTAATGGATGCTCAACCAATATAATTAATTAATGCATTCATAATATTTCAATATTATAAATATTCATCAAAATCAATACATTTTATACAATAATGTTGAAACCACTTACTAGAACTTTTACCTAATATATTTACCTAATATTTTTACCTAAAAGAAATATTTCATTAAAAAAACTTCATTTAATATTGAACTGATTGTAAGTGATACAATTTGTTTGCCATTTAAATGAGAAACATTAATGCAGAATTTTCTCCCACAACTATTTTTTCAAAATAAATCAAAGTAGACTAACACTTAAAGAGATAGAAAAGAAAAATACTTTTATTAAAGTTTTAACACGCAAATTACACAAATAATTCATATATATCAATTTCTACTGAACCGATCAAGTGAAAGATTTCATTATAAAAGTTTTCAATAGAATACAGGCAATAGTTAACTTGGTACAGGTAAGAATAAACAACTTTAAAGAAATTTTAAATTATTTTTTCCCATTTTAACTCGAACATTTATAAATTTAATAACTAAAAACAAGAACAATAACATTAATCATTAACAAAATAACATTTAGGCGATCAAATAAAATAAAAAGTGATATTCATACAGTATTTTAATTATTCAATAATAAAATATCTCATTGTTCACTGCATTTATTACAGATACAAGGTTTCTCCAGTATACACTATTCACAAACATTATCTATATATATAAAACAGTTCCGTAACTGACTCACTGACTGACATACAATGCATAGACCAAACCGCTGGACCTAAAGGGCTGAAATTTTGCATTATGATTCTTCTTATAGTGTAGGGGTGCACCAAGAAAGATTTTTTAAAAATTCTTAAATTTTTAAAATTAAATTTCTAAGATGTTTTAGTAAGTTTTTTTAAGTTTGCATTTAAAATAATAATTTGAGGGTTATAAAATTTACATCACGAGAAAGATCATAAAAATTTCTTTAAAAGGAAATCTTTTTCGAATCTTTACCTCCATTTCCTGATTTTTGGTGAATTTTTAAAGATTAATTTTTAGAATTTAATTTATTAAATGTTGATCACGTGATTTCTTTTTCTGGTACTTTAAATAACTTTATCATCACGTGCATAAAAACGAAATAGACAAAAAAAATATTTTTTTCTTGATAATGCGGCAGACGATTGGACATTATCCAAAAAAAAAAAAAAAAAAAACCTTAAAATAAGTAAAAGAAATGTTCTACAAACTGTACTATATTCTTTAGTATTCTTTATATTAGATTTAATTTGAATATTTTCTTCTACATTATTTTGTCTATAAAATTATCCTTTACGATTTTCTTATAAATATATATATATATTTTACATCAATTGTATACATTGATTGTCGTATTTATCATATCATAATATATATATATATATATATATATATATGTATTTATTTGGCATGAATTGCATACATTGACCGTTGTATTTAATTTGAATATACTCCGTAGCGAAGTACGGGTTTTCAGCTAGTTTACATGTATGGCAGATTTTCACGGCTTTATTATAGTTGCAATATCTTATTAGTTTTGCGTACATACGAAATTTTAGTTGAATTAGTCAATGTTCCCCCCCCATATTTTTTTTTGTTTCTGATACTTAAAAGCATATAATGTAATAATAATACATAAATTATTCAACCTGTCAAATGACCAATGAGAAGAGAAAGTTAGTGAAGAAAAGAGATATTGAAAAATTTACTACGAATATATATTATAGGGAGATTCGTGAAATCAAGTGAAGAAAAGTAATAAAACTGAATGTGGAATTTTTAAATCAAAAGATTAAAAGCAGTCATTTAATCAGCAGTGGTAGTGTGAGTGCAAAATATACCACACAGTATTGCGATACAAAACAAATAACATTTTTTATTAATTTTTTAAACAGTCTTATTTCTTCAAATGACATACATCTATTATATGAATACAAAATACTATATGAATATTCTAATATTAATTAAATTAGATGAGGAAAAAATGTATTAAAATATTTTGCACGTATGCTATTTTCAGATCTTAGTAACAAAAAGATAATCTCACCTTAAGGTCATATTTACAGTGAATGGCAAGCATATTGCTGAATACATTCCTCATAACAACCAGATAAGTCTCATTTCCTTCAACTGTTAATCTGTACAAGCCTAAATACTGAGGCAATAATGTCTTTCCATGTTTTTCTACAATGTACTGAAAGAGAAAACATACAAAAATGCATGTAATCACATTAATTTAAATAAGCACTATGGGAGTATGTAAATGAAGCAATAAAAAAGCGCTATTCTTATAGTACGAATATACGACTAAATAGTGTGACTAAACTTAATAGTACTTAACAGTATACTACCATAATATGTAACAAACTTTAATCTAATTTTGAAATGTATGATAAACACTGCACAAAACTGAATATGAACCAACACTTCATGAAAACACTTAACATTGGGTGAATAGAGAATGGTTTACAGAAAAAAAAAAAAGGGGAGAGAGGGCTAAAGCACGTTCACAGAGTGAACACAGAATATTCATAAGATTCCATGAAAGATTAAACTGATTCGGAAAATTGCTACATGAACAGAATCATATTTTAATGAAATTGAATGCTATCAAAAAGTCAAGTAATATTGAACTGAAACTCAACAGAGAAAAAAATAAGTGCTTATAACCAACTTAAAGATAGGTGAAATAGGAAAGTTTCATGAAAATATAGAATTCCAAGACATATGACTCCAAAAAATTTCATCAGAAGAATTTCTGATGGTTTAAAGTATGTATGATTCAGCAAAACACATAGATCAAGGAGATCTTGAATAATGATAATCTCATGAATTTAATGTCATAACTGATATCATAAAGATAACAGACACATCTACACACACATAAACTACCATGAATTATAGCAGAAATATTTAAAATCAGAAAACTTTTTTCACGTGTGAAAATTTGAATAGTTTTCAGGCATTTAACCTAATTATAAAATACCATTAATACAGTTCCTCCAGGAACAGAAAAGAAGTTCTACATTCTCAAATAGTGACATTTTTGAAACTAATTTATTATTTTTTTTAATGAAGTACCATAACTAAGTTTATTTTGCATTGTTCTTCATTATACATAATGGTATAAAGGGAATATATTTTTGTTCAGAACATACAATTTAAAAAAAATGAATAGCACATTACTTGTCATAAAAATCAGAATTTATACTTAAACTATGTAATATTTTCACCAAATTTCAAGAAAATTTCTTAATGGTACTCAATTTTACTATACAGAGCTTCAAAGGAATAACCTAATTACCAGAAATTATAATATGAATAAATTTATGCAAATGGCAAGACAAACAGCAATTTCAAAACCAATGAAGACAGTGAGTTATTACTTAATAAATTGACATAAAACCTTCTTAGAAGTCAAAACCCATAAAAGAGGTTATTTGAGTCCAGCTATAGATATGAAAGCTGCAACATATTGTGATTTTTAAATAACTATACCAATAAAAGTACAAATGTACATACAAAAGTTTTTTTTGAAGTAATTCAAAATTAGCAAAATGAAAACTTTAAACAGTCTTTATAACATAAGCTTGCCACAAATAAATTTTATATTTCTACATAGATTCCTACAGAAGATATCCTAGATTAAAAAATTGAGCAAATATGATAGTATCTTAATAGGTATTGCTAATGAATATAACTGAACTATTATCTAATTTAAAATCGAAAAAAGTTACTATATATTTTAGATCACTTTCTAAAATAATTCTAAATAATTTAATTCAATAACTTATATTATATTAATATATAAAATATATAGCATTATCTAAAATTTTAACAATATATAAACAGAGTTTGAAATTTATATCTAGTCTGAACTTAAAAATAATAAGTATTAAATATAAATTATGTATGTATGACAATGACAATTGTTTGTTAAGTCCATATATGCTGTCATTAGATATGTTAAAATAAAACTATAAGCTTTACAGCTAACACTTATCCGCAGGCGTTTCTTGTTGAAACCGAGAAGCGAAGTCTTACGGGATGGTACTGCTTAAGCAAGGTGTGCATGAACTCAACTTCTTCACTTTGCAGAACCTTGATTACAAACATCTTGTCATAAGATTCATAGAATTTTGTGCTGTTTTTGTTATTTGAGTC
Organism: Dolomedes plantarius; assembly: GCA_907164885.2. Taxonomy (NCBI): domain Eukaryota; kingdom Metazoa; phylum Arthropoda; class Arachnida; order Araneae; family Dolomedidae; genus Dolomedes; species Dolomedes plantarius. The sequence goes on from OU015500.1 coordinate 106,144,954, forward strand.
CATAGATACCGGCTGAGACTTTGTTAAAGATTTCTAAAAAGAACAAAAATATTCCAGAATGAAATAGAATATACTACTAGTATCAACAAGTTACAAAGCATTTAAAAATAAATGACATCAAAACTATTCTATGTCCTAATACCTTATCACTAATGTGAAAACTTATGGGGAGGGAGGGGGAAGAGTGTGCTTATGTGAAGGGACTATTTTCCTACATTAAAAAAAATCTGTTATACTTCGAAGATGCATCTCCATAAGAGTTAGCAGTAACAGCTGAAATCTTCACACCTCCAAGTAACAGAAATTTCAGCAGACAATGTTTCAGTAATTTGTTATGCTAAATTTCTCCCATTCAGTAAAGTAAGCAATATAATAGTATATTTAAAAATTCATAAAAAGAATAATTGGGCACCAGTTCCTATTTTTATAACATCAAAATTTTTATTGTATAGAAAAGGGATGATGAAGTAAATTAGATATACCTCCATACTTAAAGTAATAATAGCTGGTTACCAAAATGTAAAATGAGTCATCAATATCTTCCGTGTTAACATGACAACATCCTTAGGTGAAGAGGGACAATACAGAAAATATTCATTTTTAAATTTTCTCATCATTAAAAAGTTCCTTGTCCTTCATGATTTAAAAGAATGAATTTCGGGCAAATCTAACATGTTTAGTTAAACATACCAACTACTTATATCAGCTGTTATAATAACATGTTTTTGGTTTTAACTTTATATAACAGGAAAAGTTTATCATATTTAGCTATGCAGTAGAACCTCAATATATATCGAACCTCAAAGGGAATGAGTAAACTTCGAATTAGCGAGGATTTCGATATAACAAGGTTCAATTTAATAACAACATGGGAGTGTTAGGCAGGTTCAAGGGGAATGGAAAAAACTTCAATTTATCAAGGAATTTAATTATATTGAGATTCCATCATATTAATAAATATGAGTTAAAAAGAATAAAGCAAAATTAAATAGCAAAAGTAAATTATAAAATGATTCAAGAAAAAGAAAATTTAAAAACAATAAATGAAACATCAACTATAAGTTTGAAGTACAATGAAATTTACAGTGAAATACTGAAAAACACCTGCAAGAAGAAAAAAAAAAATTGTTTAAAAATTATCCTTTTCTTTGTTAAAAAATGTTCCAAATGTTGCTTTAATTAAAATCTGGAGAAAGTTGTCCAAAGTTACAATATTGAAATTATATTGTCTTATTTTGTTCGATCTTGATTCTTTTCAATTAAAAATGTCATGTTTATAAAGTCATTAAAATACATTGGTCACTAGATACCATAGTCAGTACAAAATTCTACCACTGCTTTAAGTCCCCTTGAAATCAGAAAAAGAAAACTATAACATGATAATGGTTAATACTCAATGAGAACTCTGAATCAAACATTTATGTGTATGTATCTTGAACAATTTTGAAATATCACATGTACAAGGAGTATTTACATAAAAACATATAGTTATACAAATATATACTCACAATATAATCTGTTTCTTGAATACCAAACCTTTCCCTTAGATTCCGGAACACTAAAGGGCAATATTCCTTTACTTTAAAATGACTAGGCATATTCTCTCTAAAATAAAAAAGATGCGATTCCCATGTGTAGCTTAAAGCTTACTGTACATGAAGATATTAAACCAATACATATCAACCAATTTTTTTAAGTATAATATACTACAAAATAAAATATAGGGATAAGATAAAGATTGAGTCAGAATTTTACTTTTAGAACTATCGTCAGATAATTAAAAACATGAAATTTCCAATATTAGTTACATTTTGAATCAAATAATCCAGAATAAATAAAAATACATTAGAAGAACAACATTTTTCAAAAAATATACTTCATATATTAATTTAAATTCGAATATAAAAAAATATGTTGTTCTGGATTATTGGATTCTAATTTTGAATCCAATAATTCAGAACAAATATAAATACATTTGAAGAATAACATTTTGCAAAAATATTTTGCTACTAGGAAAAAAAATATTTTTTTCCTCCAAAGCAAACACTGTTGAAAATATTTTATAATGCTACTACAATACTTTGATTTGTTTAAAAATTTAAAACTTTGAATGTTTCAGTCATATACTAATCAGGAATATAAATTTTGTTTCAATGAAAAGAAGTAAAATACTTTATTCTTATTCTATTAATTTAAACAGAGTGTAACACTATAAATGAAAATTGAACTATAAATGCTTAACTCCATAACTGTTTGGCTAAATTTGGAAATACAGAAAACTTTTAACTTGTTTTTATGTATTACAGTATGCAGAAAAAGACAAATAGAAAATACATGTAATTGAAAAAAAAAAAAAAAAGGAGGCAATTCGGGTTATAAACAATTAAAAAAGAAACCTTCTCTTTAAACTAGGTTCCATCATAGTCAATTTTTAACCAAGACTTTCATTCAAACTGAGTTTACATAAAACTGTAATTGTTTTGAAATTACAGTTTTAGAATGCAAAATCCTCTCAGTGAGTTTTCCCATATTTTCACACTATTTTAAACTTGTTTCAGATCTGCATAAATGTTAATACAATTTTAAAATTTTCTAAACTTTCTTTCTCATTTAGCAATTCTCTTACAATAAATAATCAACATACGCGTGGAAGTTTAAGTCATACTTCAGACTACATTCTTATCTAGGGATACTTTCAATAAATAACTTTAATTACATGTTAAAGAGTGTAGTTACTAAAGAGTAGTATAATTATTATAAATAGTAGTAGTATCAATAGTATTAGAGAGCAGAGTAACCATTTTAATTATATATAAATAGAGAGAGGATATGTAGTTAGCACATTTCGTCAAAATGCACAAAATAAAACTAACGCTAAAGTTAAGTTTAATCTGTTAGATACAATTTCATGTATTTTTCTATCCTGTGAATACTTGATTCAACTAAATATCTCTGTGATATATAAAAAATTAAAAATATAAATATATATATGTTAAATTTTTGTTGAAAACCAAATTAAACCAAAACATAACTGTGCCTACTCTATGATCAAGCATCAATTGCTTTAATTTCCATATCCTTTCCAATAAAAAAATCTTTTACTTTACCTACATATATTTACAAACTTATATCACACAAATATTAGGATATATATCTTACAATTAATACTGTATTAGAGAAAAATGCACAAGAATGTAAAAGTAAAAACAATGAAAGTCAAAAGCATTTTAAACATAGTGATGAATTCTGTAGAAAGCTATTGAATTAATGGCTGAAATTCATTCAGCCTAATATTTACATCAGTGTAATGCAAATCACCAACAAAACAATTTTGAGAGACAAATGTATTTTACTTACTTGTTAAAGTGGTGATTGTCCACTCTAATTTTACTGAATGCTTTGAAATCATCAGGCATCAACATTACAGGGACATTGACATGAGTTAAACCAGAAATCTGCAAAAAGCTTTACGTCAAATAAAGAATTCTTCCAAACTAAGCTACTTTTGCAAGCATAACATTCAATAAATGGTTAAAATATTTATAATTGCCTTCTGGATAATATTATATCAAAGATATTAAGCAATTAAAATTTTTTTAGACATTATGAAAATTTGTAACTGCTTTCTTGTTATAGCATCTAGAATTAAAGCAACTTAATTACATGAAAGTCAGATTAAGTTCATAGGCACTGCCATTTGACAAGGTAAATATCAAAGTAAAAATTATAACTCCACAACATTCTAATATCAGCAAATCTACGGGAGTATAAAATCAATAAAAATATAAGCAGGTTTTTGCTTGCTTCACTGTGTAAGATTACAACAAATATGCAGATTTATAATTGTACTTTTCATATATCCATGGCTATCTTATCCAATTAAGACTGTCACTTCAAAGCTTTACTTCTGAATGAAAAAGAATGGACAGCTTCTTTAGGTGAATAGTCTGATGTATTTTATTGCATATTATGATTTTGTACAAAGTTTTTTTAAAAAATAAATAATGTAATAGTGCAGAGGTGGGGAACGTGCGGCCTCCGTGATCTTCTCTTGCGGCCTTCATAAAAGCTAGCACATGTATTAATATTTAATTATATAGATTACAACAATTTCCAAATCAATAGAATTAAATAAAGAACAGCATGAATGTATGTTTCAGTGTCAGCCAAAATAAAGTTAACATTTTGAAATTGTTGTCTAAAGTCGCTACAATTGTATATTTATCCAAATGAGCTTAGTTTACCTTGATTGTATGATACTTGAACTACACTTTATATGTAATTTAATGCTCAGAGTTTCTTAGCAATACTACCAGACATGTTATATGATCTCTACACAAAAACTATTTTCTTACTATTATTGTTGTGACTGACTCCATGTACGTTAAAACGTATTATTTTTTCTGCATAAAAAAATAATTAATGATTAATGATTAATGTTATAACAAGTTTTTATCCATATGTGAATAAAAAAATATTTTATTGTAACTTTTTATGTCAAATAATAAATAAATGAGGACTTAATTTTTTTGTTATTTTTCTATATAATGCTCCAAATTGTTAAAACCATAACTATAATAATTTCATAAAAGTCTCATTTATAGGTTCATCAACTTATGTGGCCTCCTTTATTACTACCTCATTTACATGTGGCCTCTAATGGTAAAAAGGTTCCCCACCTCTGTAATAGTGTATTGGTATAAAATGAAGCTAAAAAAATTAATTCTATCCATTTTGCAATTATACTTGCCCATTACACTGGGCTTTTGAAGCCCAGAAGTGACAAATGTATTAAGTAAAAACATAAATTCGGCTTATTTTGTGTTTTCATCAAGAACATAACAGAAAGACATGAATAAATTTCCATAATTATGGTTATAACCATTCATCTGCTTTAAAAGAGAAGAATATCATCATGGAAGAATATCTTTAAGGAGAAATGCACCAAATTTTGAAAAGAAAATCTAAGAAAATCATATATTGTATTCAGTCATTATTATACTTAATTTAAGTTAGTTATTGTATTAAACTAGGCAAGAAGAGAAAATATGAACATATAAGTAATAAAAATTAATGTAGTCTATGACTAAAGACAAATGTCTACTGTATAGAGGTTCCCTCTGAGAGAAAATCCCTTAAGAACATCTGCCATATATATGTCGTAGAACTGTTCTCTCAGCAGGAAAAGAACAATTCAGATATGAAACAGGTCCTTTTTGAAGATTAAAAGTGAACTCATAAAAATTAAAACAATAACAAAAGTCTTATTCAAAGTGTTACATTATGAAACCAAAATGCCATTTTCTTATATCTTTTGTACATATTAAATCACATGACTCAAATACTTACAACAGGAACAATTTAGATAATTGCTTCTATTCAGTAAAGTTTTGAAAATGAACATATCCAACTAAATTTTCTTAGAACTTGAGAATTACAATGTACGTTATGTTCTATTAGTTCACTATATACATGCTATGCACCAGTGTTTTTACAATATAATGCACATTTTTCAACAATTTAAAAGTTTAGTATTAAAAGTTTTACAAAATTAAGTTTACTTAGTATTGGACCAAAAAAAAAAAAAACTTCATTATGCTCTATCTTAATATAGCAAATAAATATCAACTACTGTTTATAGTTATTTTATCATCTCTGATCTCTTTACAAGGCCATTTAGACTTGGAACCAGGAACAATTTAAAATATGCATTGAACACCAAGTTATTTCAATAGTGAATTAATAAGGAATATAGTTCTTTACAGGAAAAATGGTTACAAACTCCACTCCAGTATATGACATTTTGCCTCACATATAGGAGGAGATTTAGCCTCAGTGAACATTTTTCAGATATTATGAATTTGTGCTCTCTGACCTAAAGGGATTTCGAAACCAATTATTAAGAGGAAGTAGGTCAGCTTCTGGAGTTCTACTGTCATCTTTTTGCTAGGTAAAGGCTGCTAAGCAAACCAGGAATTACAGCTCAAAGCCAATTCTGAAAGGTTACATTTATATCCAGGCCAGCCATGGGGCCCAAACCAACAGACTCTGGTACTGACAGCAAGTACTTAAGGTATTTAGTCATCCTCCAGCTCACTGTTGACACAGTTCAACTAGACAAGCACAGGATCACCTTACTACTTACCTAACAATGTGTTACAACGATAATATACATTGTTAATACGACGAGGTATGATTAATACATGAATTTATATACTTTTATTAAGAAACTTTTAATGCTAGAAAATAAATTTTTCAGTGTTCTCATTTCAAACATTATGGGTTACGATATGCTTGAATTCAAAATGCAAATTTCCCTATAACCTTGGATCCACTTTATCCAAGTTACAATTTTTAGCACCTGGAATTAAGGATTTTGCAATTGGCACCTATTTATTTTCATGCGAATAAAACTGAAATTTAATTTTTAAAAATCTGAATTTATTACGTAGTTACCCAATACTTCCATTTTGAGAATACGCACTGCATAAATCTTAAATTCATGAACTTTCTCTTTTGTTAAGATATAGTGCCTTTGCCTCCGCGGGCAAATAGTACCAGAAGTAATAAAATGGATGCTCATTAGAGAACGGAACTGGCCTATTTCCCATTTCTCATAACCTGGGCAGGGTCTAATTTTCCTTATATTCAGGACACAAGGATTTTAAAAAAATCGATCACACAGAGATATTGAAAAAACAAGCCCTCTGTAACAGTATGAGACATTTTAATTACAAAAGGCAATGATTTGATGTCTTAAAAGATATAACTTAAACGATATAACTTACGACAATCACAAAACACTATACTAAATGGCTTCCATATTTAAATTCCCCACGAAAGAAAGCATACTTAATTAGAGCTCTATAAAATTCTTTTAAGATTTTTAATTAATCGTTGATATAGTCGAAATTCAGTGACACATTCATTGAATTTTTACAATATCAACGATTTAATTTGCTTTTTCAGTTTGAAAATTTTCAATTGCTTCATTTTGATGTTATTTAGGTCTAGAAAATTGCTTAACATTCGTATATATAATAATACTAACAAATATATAATTGTAATAGTATAATGTGATATTTAATAGTATATTAAAAGAGGACAGCTAAAATCAGTCCTCACTAGTACTTGAACAGTACGAGACAGGTCGGAACAGGCATAAATGACCGACATATTGGACGACATATCCGACAGCAAGTTGGTTTGGTTTGGAGCGCTACGGTCAATTTTTGCTACACGAGGGCTAATTAGACCGGAACCTACTGCTTAAAGGTGATTCCGAATGGCTACAAACGTCCATGCCAAGAGTGGAATTTGAACCCACAGACTTTGGTACCGAATTCCAGCGCCCTAGCCATTCGGCCATCGTCCGGCGACAGCAAGTTTGATTCGGGCTCCAAACTAGCATATAGCGGGGCGAACTATGTTAGGACCTCAATCAACCAGGATATATCGGCTGGTTTGGCATACCCAAACTAACGAAAAATCTCGGCCCGGGACAGAGCTCATGCGATGATTTTCCATTAGGCTCGGTAGGCCCGGGCCTAGGGGCTCCCCGAATGCCGGGGGCCCAAAAAAATTTTTATTTTAAAAGAAAAAAAGAAAATTCCCAATTCAAAATTAATTTTATTTTACCTTTTTTAAAAGCAATTTTTTTATATACAGTGGAATCTCGATCTATCGTTTTTCAAGGGACCGATTGAAATGAACGATAAATGCGGGAAAACGATAGATGCGGAAACATAAAGCAATATGATCGTTGGGACTAGATAAAATGAACGACACATACGGAAAAACGATGGATCCGAAAACGATCGATCGAGATTCCACTGTATATCCTTTCAAATTTGATTAATTGGTTCATCATATGTGTAGTTACATGTATAGTTCATCATATGTATATTATAGTGTATATAAGGAATTAATAAGTTTTTCTGGTTGAATTGTATTGGTGTTTTAATGATGAAGTTAATATGTTGTATTGCTTTTTATTATTTGATAATGTTCTAGGGTTTTACGCTTCAAATAGACAATTCTTGGTAAAATGGTACTTTCACAATGATTCATGATTATTTTTTTTGTGTGTCAGTTTTGGAAATGTTACGCCCACATCAGCGTTAGTGGGTCCCCATCCCGAGTTGTGCCCAGAGCCTGACTAAAGCAGGGGCATACGGGGCAGTTGCCCCGGGCCCCTACATCAGAGGGGGCCCCCAAATCGAATAGAAAGTTTAGTATTAAGTATTAAGTTCTTCATTACTGAAGTAGTGAAGCAGAGGGGGGCCCCAAAGAAGTTTTTGCCCCGGACCCCAATTAGGCTAAGTCGGGCCCTGGTTGTGCCTATAGTCAAGAATTTTCTAAATCGGGCCCTGACAGAGCTTTGAATTTTCGTTCCCCAAAGCCAATAATTTGGTAAGTATGGTTTTCTCCTTTGACAGTAAAAAATCATCGGTAAGATTTACAAACAGCTAAGTTCCACAATGGCATACAAATATATAGGCCTTAGCGGCCAGGATTGTGCCATAATATAGGTGCCTGACGTTAAGAGCCCGAAAATAATTTTATTCCGTGCCAGGCGTCTGGTCGGTTTTCGGTATCCCTACCTTGGAGACATCTGTATGACTTTCTGGTAATGAAGCTGATAACAGAAGGAAATAATTGCTCGTGATATCTAGGAATTTTTAGCTATTTATTACAGAATGGCTATCCTATGATTAACTAAGATTATTCCTCAGTGCAATGTATGTCAACAGAAGCTTGATGTTTTGCCGCGTATAAGCTAACCAAAAGATTTTATGTGCAGATTGAATTCTTTGGAATAAAACATACGTTTACTAAAACAAATTGCATGGAATGGTTCTTTTTCCAAGGTGAGTGTGAGCACATTTAATAATCTATAAACAAACCTATAACAAAAAGGTCCGGAAAGGATGGCACAAACCCAACCAGAAAAACAAATTTCACTCTTCACACTCCAGCGATACCAGTAGTGGAAAGAAAGTTTCCATATGGCTTGGCCAGATCTCTCATTGAAAACAGATGGTATCTGCAACTCAGCCCGAGAGAGAAAACTCTTAGTTCAGAATTCTAGACTTCAAGGCCGAATGGGCTTTATAACCAGAAAAAGAATCTGCGAAACCGACGAAACGATGGGTGACCAGTGGACAAATATAGAACTAATCGGCGCGCGCCCAAAATTGCGTGGCGTAACAGCGAATGTAAAAACCATAGCCAAAATTTCTTCACTGCGAATCAGTTTCTTCCGTCATTAAATTGACAGTGAATGCTGTAGGCTGAGAAATATTCAGAGTGACACAACTACGTAAAAGTCTATCTCAGACGTAAGAACTGGTGCGCCACAACAAACATAAATGGGCTGGATGGTTAGCTGAGAGCACAACGCTCAACTTTTGTAAAACTACACAAAACGTAACTTTCCAAAATTTTGTTTCACAATATTTCATAAATCATAAACCAATAACTTGTCTCATACCTTCGAATTCAATCTTAATCAAATCCTAAGAGGATTATCAATTTTTTCTCCATTAATACAATAAAGCAATCGTAAAACTGTCGTTTTCCTTCATATAGGTTTAATATAGTTCGGATATCTGTATTATAGATAATTCTACAGGTACTTAACGTGTATTTGCATTGGACCTCTAATGAATAATATTCAAAATTGCAGAAGAATTTATATTTTTATTGTCAAAGTAACTGATAAAAATAAGCAATACTACAAGAACCAAAATATTTTCTGATCTACTTGGACCAAAAAGGAATGTTTCGATAACCTATTTCGAAATGCAATTGAGCCCAACAACCTCCATTTCTAATAGCAAAGTAACCTGCGACCCACCCTATTTTAACTGCCAAGTATTCTCTGCGACCCAACGCCACATTTTCATAAAAAAGAATTTTCAATAAGGTAGAGAAAACCAATTAAATCAAGCATTTCATTTTTATTATTAAAAAATGAAATTATTAAGTAAAATAATAATGGAAAATTTTATTATTATTATTATTTTACTTATCTTGGATAAGTATGTACATGACGGGCTTTTAAAAAAATGTTAAGCATACATTGCGGGGGATTAAGTCATTTTCTTTCATATATATACACTTGTGGCCATTAAAAGGGCAACACCATGAAGGAGGGATGATACAAACGTCAAATTCGCATGAAAGGAAGATGCTGCTGGGATATACAAATGATTAGCATTTAAGCGCAATCGGAGGACGCAGGAGGGAGAAACGGCATCTCAAACTGTATAAAAGGAAAGTTACGCAGCTGGTTTCTCATTCGGAAATCGCATTTGAATGTTCGTTGTTTATGAGAAGATCGTGTTATGCCTCGTATAAGGAGAAACGCCTACCAGCATGTGTCGGAATTCGATGGAGGCAGGTTCGTGGCCTATCGAGGGTGCGGTTTATCGTTCCGCGATATTGCTACTCGCATTGGTCGGAATCCAACGACTGTCATGCGAATATGGAATCCATGGGTTCAGGAGGGTCATACTAAACGCCATGCAGGATCTCAACGGCCTCACGCCAATAACGCCCAAGAGGACAGACATGTCAGGTCGGCCTTGCAGGATCATACAGCCACATCACGGACCTTGAGTCAGGAAATGGGCTTGTTTGCAACACAAGTATCCGCACGGACAGTACGACGACGTCTGGAGCAGCACGGACTGTCTGCACGGTGACCGTTTTTGCGGCTTCCCTAACACAGCAGCATAGAGACGCTCGGCGACAGTGGTGCACCCAACGACAAAACTGATACAGGAGTGGCACCACGCCGTCTTTTCAGACGAGTTTCGGTTCTGCGTGGAGCACCATGATGGACGTGTCTGGAGGCACCGAGGAGAACGCACGTGACCTGCTTGCATTCGATATCGTCATACGGGCCCTGCATCTGGTGTGATGGTATGGGCAGCCACTGGGTATACGACACAAACAACTATCTTCGCGTCGTCGGTAATCTGAACAGCCAGCGTTACATTTCTCAGATCTTAAGGGCGGTGGCTGTGTCCTATCTTCGAGGCCTCGGAGACGTCATCTTTCAATAAGATAACGCAAAACCTCTTGTTGTCCGTCGTGTCCTGACCTACCTCGACACAGAGGGTGTTGGACTGTTGCCCTGGCCAGCACGTTCTCCAGATCTCTCACCCACTGAAAACATATGGTCATGGGTTGCTGAGCGACTGAGCCACCACCGATCTCCAGTTACTACGATTGATAAAGTGGCATAGACTTGAAGAAGCATGGAATGACTTGCCTGTATCTGTCATCCAAGCCCCGTTCGACTCGATGCCTAACCGGGTTATAGCCGTTTTAGCTGTCAGAGGCGGCAGCTGTGTGTAGTAATTTCGGACCCTGTACAACCCCAAATTCCCTACAAATTTAATCATGTTTTCTTCCTACTATGTTGTATACGTACAATCAGTAAAGTTTTGTTATTTGTTTTCCCCCCTGGTGTTGCTATTTTAATGGCCAGCAGTGTACTTACCATCCTAAACACTTAAATGGTGTTAAAGCCACTTATAGAATTAGCCATGGTTTTAACACCACTTTATTGTACCCCGAACAGGTGAAAATCATTGGGTTAAAATGTCCAATGAAAATAAATGCAACTAAAAATTAACTACCGCAACCCCCAAGAGAACACTTTACAACCCCAAGGTTGAGAGCCAGGGATATAAAAGATGAGTGATATATCTCAGTTCAGAAAATAATTTTAAAATTTGCTCTGCAAGTAATGTCGGCAACATTTGATAATTATTTTCTATTTGTCCCCTCATATTACGTAGAGATTATCATAGCTGCTCACTGCTCACCTACACACACAGACAAAATTAAAGCGCCCAAAAACAAATTAAATCAATATAGAGAAACTTAAAACCTAGATCATCGTTGACACACAAAACCACCTAATATTTATCGATAAAAATTCAGGTTAATTTCAATATTGCCCCATAAAGTGACAATTAAGAACACAGGTTAAAATGATTCACTCTATCAAATGATTCTGCTGCTGGCTGTCTTTCTGTCCTCTGCGTTTTCAGTCAGCAGGTAGTCTTTTAGGGGGGGGGGGGGGATTTTCAAACATTAACTTTCTATTTTGCTCTATATGAGTTGAACTGGATCAACGGGGCACGGAAATACCGGCAGAGGACCAAGGGTTGAAACCTTAATTTACGAACATTCTTCGAGAAGGCTGTTAATACTTTCGCATGTTTAGTTTACTGTTCGGAAATACAACAAAAGGCACGCTGCAGTTTAAATATTATCCGGGAGGAATAGCGTCATCGAAGTACAATCTCAAAAACTATCCTAACTCCCCGGAATAACCGTAAAATGAATGAGGTCTAACTCCGCATAGACAAGGAGATTCTATTTTACAAGTCCTCGCACACATGGTATTTGGAATTGATCTCTCGTCAACAGGACCACCTTGATTTTTCCACGACAAAATAAATTGATTACTATAGAGAGGGAAACTACGCAGAGTTATCAATACCGAAAAATGGACTAAAAATTAACGAAAATAATTAACGATGAAAATTTACGAGGTCTACTCCAGGTCACGAGACCAAAATTAAGTTAGCCAATTTTGATGAGTCTCTCCCAGTGAATTGTCGCCATGTTGGCCACATCACATGTAAATAAGTGTTTTCCTCTGTAAAGTTTAAAAAATTAAATATAAAAACCAGGCAGACAGATCAATTATTTTTTCAATCTTCTCGTCCCAGTTTAAAAAAGAAAGAGACGCGAAACTTTTTTTGTACTAATAATTATTCCATTGATTTTTTCCCATTTAACCTAATTCCTAAAACGTTTGCCCTTTCGCTGTTCCAGAATTGCAAATTATTATCCAATTTTCCCCGCCCGATTTATTTTAAACTAGCGGCCCGTCCCGACTTTGTCCGGGTTTAACAAAATATTATACCAATAAATTTCCAGTTGATAGCCAATAAATTGTAAATCTTTTTTGCCTTAATAATAACCTAAATAATACCTTAAATTAATTTTATGTTAGTTAATAATTAAAATAAATTTTTTAAAAGAAAAAGGTGTGCCGGAGAACGGCTAGGTTCGAACCGCTAGCGTCAGAACAGAAGCCGCCCACCACGATAGCACCACGATAAGGATCGTTGAAGACTTCGGCACAAAAAGCGGTAGAGGACAGAAGCGGTAACAATGGAGATTGTTAGGATTAAGCCCCTAACTTTATTTCTACTGATCAGATATACATAATATATAGCCTATGTCCATCTGGAATAATGTACCTTTCAAACAGTGAAAGAATTTTTCAAATAGGTACAGTGGTTCTGAAGATTACCCTCCACGTATACAAAATCGCTCTCTCTTTATATATAAGTATAGATTTGGTAACATAACAGAGAGCAATCTGCTTTCATCCCACAACAATTATAAATTCTTGTACCGGAGGGCCTTCAGAGCTAAAGATTTAACCTGCCATGCTCCGCAGAGACACGAAATTCCTGAACTACTCTCGCACCTTAGAGAAATTTACCACCATAAGCACGCTTATCACAACTGCGCAGTTTCCATGAAAATAGTCCCTCATCCACCTCCTTCCAATTAATAGGTTTAAATGGTCTAAAAGAATTTTTAACGGACTTTAAAGATTATTCGAGGCCACTTCTTTACGATTGCATAATAAGGCAAACTTGTCCACCTATTATGTCACCTGAGAATTAATATAATATAGTAAAATATTTACAGCAGTCTTAATTTTTTCATGCCCTCCCCCCTTTGGATGGTCTTCAGACCCTACGCACCCTCCCCCCCCCCCTCTAGGCCTGTAAAGCGTAATGCTTGTAAAATACATTCTACACATTTTTTGGTAACCACCCGCGCGCCCCCTAAATATAACCCCCCCCCCACACACACACACACACACATACATACACAGACACATACCCAGCTTGAGAACCACTTCTCTACAGCAATATTGTTCGGGCCGAGTAAAAATATTGGTATAAAGAGTTTTTGTCGCAAAGAAAAATAATTAACCATTTTAATTTTCTACCGTTGTAGTAGAGACTATTTACATAAGCTTTTCCACTAATAAATGCTTTGTATAAAATTGTGCTGAAAGTATTTACATACACGTCACTTCAAAAACAAATGAACTTTCGAAAAGGCAAAATAATGAACGTTTACTCTCAGCATTTTAAATAAAGAGAGGAGGGGGAAAAAACACTTTCCTCCTTTTTTTTTTTCATTAATACAAATTAACACTCATCAAGTACATAGAATTTTAAAAAAATTACATAATCCTCTAGTACAATAGGTAACAAAGAAATTTAACATCGGTGAGTCTAAAAGGCAAAACTGCTTTGACGACCATTAAAAAGGATCTTGATGAAGCCATTTCATCAATATCTAACTTCGTAATCACTTTTGCGTCATTCCTCTGTGTATGTAACTTCCGCTAAGATACCTACGTCAATGGTATTTCCGAAAATCTAAATTAAATGTATCGTTGAAAGGAATCTTGCAACAAATTCCCTTTTTCACCAACAAAGAGATAAATTTGCTGAGACCTTTAAAAAAGATCGCCGCAAAGGTATTTATTGTAATACCGAACTTCAAAGCTAGGTTTTCCAGTTCTGATAAATAACGTTACAGAAATATTCCATTATTTTCACTGGTTTCGATTCGGGGCATTGCATGTCAAACTCGTGTAACGTGCGTGTGTGCTATTCTAATCACATTCACGGGACCTTGATATATCGCTATAACGCTTCCTGCCAACACGTTACTAAGGAAAATGTAACACACGGTTCGACCCCCCGAATATAGTTAAAAGGTTTCAGAGATCCCAGAGGGGCGTCGTTAACTAAAAGGGTTTTTTAACCAGGTGCTGAGCGAGTGATCGATTTTTGTTTTTAACCAGGGAGGGGTGGGCGGGTACAGGTATGCAGCTGGCAAAGTGCCGCCAACTCGCTCACGAAAAGGATTACGGAGCCAGAAAAATCGAATTTACGAGTAGAAATGAAACGTAGGATCACACAGGGATAAAAAAAAAAATTAAAAAAAGGGTAGATTTTCTCGAGCTTAGCCTTAGAAACCTCACAAAATTAAATTTCCTTGACGTGCTTTCAACTTTCGTTATTTTCTTTACGAGATAAACAAGATTTCTCCACAACTCCACCCACTGACAACGCAGATTTTGTTGTTCTTTGTGGTCAAGAAAACTTTTCTGCGCATCTCATCACTAGCGATGTCACATGGCAAATATGTACTAGACCAGTTTTTTCAAAACATTTTTTAAATCTCGCGGCACACTTAAATTGTGATGATAAAATAAAAGCGAATACCTTTTATTTATTTATAAAATAATTTAATGAATGATCTTTAAAATGTTTCGCGGCACACCAGTTGAAAATCACTGTGCTAAACAGTGATAAATGTTCTCATATACGAGTACAAACACAATCACTTCCACACACAAAAAAAAAAATATCCTCCGAAAATTTCAAGATTTTTAATTAACTCTATTTAATCTAAAGGTGAAAAGCAGTTAAAGTAACACATAAATTGTTTGTGGTTAATCATATTACATTTAATTCTCCCAAACCCTCACTCTAAAATAAATGTACGGAGATCGGGGGAGAAAATTCTGCGCACTTGAGCCTAATAATAACTATCGTCCTATAAAATACAAAATTAAGCTAATTATACAGGCAAAAGGTAATTAGCTCTGAATTTAATATATACGCGCCAGCAAACTGACTCGGCTGACCGCCAGTTCCTTACAGCCTTTGTGATCTGATAAAGAAAAAAAGAATTCGATAAGTCTCAAAACGTGCTGTCTGCAAATGTTGCCAGAAAGCAGATGGAATCTGCGTGTAGAGAATCGTTTGTTTGGTCGGCGCTGATCCAAAGCACATCCAGATCCAAATTAGACTCCCCCCCCCCCACTTTAAACCCACCCTTCCTCGCATTGCGGATAAACTAGAAGGAAATTGAAAAGCGATTATATTGATTCGATAATTCCGATCTTATTACTAAGGCGATGCATCATTTGACGTCGCAGATCTACAATCCCAATAATAATCTAAGAGACCTCTCAGTACTTTTCTAAGCAGTAGCAAATGCATTTTTTTTTTTCCTTTCAGTTCTGCTTTTCGCATTTGGAGGGTGGGGGGGGGGGGGGATTGTAATTTGAAATGAGCGCTTGTTTCAATAATCTTTTAATTTTTCATAAAACAATTTAAATTTTGTAGCGATAGCCACCAACAATTTGAGGCCCTGTAAGAACTTAAGTAGAAAAATTTTTAATTTTAAAAACAGCATGCTCTTTTGTGACACATCTACCCGCATATGCAATAAAAAAAAATTCAGGTAGTCTCTTCTAACTAAACTACCGCGTGTTATAACCATAGGATTACTTGTCGTTGTTACCTCTTTTGTATGTATATATGTATCTCTATATAAGTACGCATAGGCGTAGTGTGATTCTAACTTTTTTTAAGGTGTGTGTGTGTTGGGGGGGGGGGGGGGGCACGATCTGAATTCAGTTTGGGCCCTCCTCCGTGCACTTACTGCCTGGTGGTCCTTAAAATATGAAGTATTATGATTGATTTTAAATTTAATAACATTAGAATTCATGTTTGAGTAGTATTCAAAAGTTATACAATGAGAAAAATAAATATAAATAAAATGAGAAAAAAAAATAGCATAGAACTTTTGTAACGGATCATTATTGTTAAGGCTAAAGACATAATCGAATCTTCAGTTTCACAGTTTGAAAAAGCGGGGGAAAAACCAACTTTCTTAACAGTTTTCTACAATTTTCCGGTTTTAACTGAACTTCTATTAACGCTTTAATTTATTTCAAGTTAAGTTGGGGGGGCACATTTGGGGGGGGGTTGTGCTACTGAAACTTACTGCTTTGGATCCTTTAAAATCAGTAACTACCGATTAAACTGTATAGCAGTTATGAAATTGATATGTTGCCTCTTCATGTAATGATCTCAAATTTATGAATTCTTTCCACCCATACATTTCTAATTTAAAAAGAAATGACTATATTAAAAAGAAAATTTTTTTTCAAAGTGGTTATGTTACTTTGAATATCCCTAGAAACGTAAAACTTCATTTACCGACTTCATGCGCACAGCGACATAACAGATATTGAATCAAGTGATTCGTATAGTAACCCCATAACGAATTTCACAGACTGTGTTCTAAAAAATTTTATTTTATTTTATTTTTTCTCTCCTATGAGCAGAGTAAAATTCTTATTGTGGCGACTCTGAAATCAAATAAGTCAGTCTGAATAGAACAGTTTAACGCAGGTAATAAAATATAATCATTTGACAATAACCTGGTATATCCCAAGATTAAAAGACTAATCTACTGATCGTCCTTCGATTAAGATGGTCCTTCGGTGTGTTTCAGCAATTTGAAGCTGAACTTTTCAACTCTGCTCAAACGAATTGGTTGTTTCAGAGGTTTCGGCTTACCGATAATCCCTTCCACTTTTTTTAACATAAAAAAAACAGGGGAAATATCGATGATACCTTAAAAAGACGCAGTCTCTAAAAGTCGCCAGAAAGCAAACAGAGGCTGTGTGGAGTGGCAAAATGTTTACAATCATATTCAGAAACAACCATTTATCTAACTACCCTTTGGGTCAACATATGGGGTAAATAACACATGTTAAAAATATCCTACGTTATATATGCACAACACTGAATATTCATTACAAAAAAAGTTCGATAAAAGTTCTGGGATCGAGAGATGTAAAATATTCTTAAAATATCCACACCATATATTTCTTTCTAACTCATGGGCTAACGCCACAATGTTAAATATAAAATCGGCTTCATTCTACTGTTCATCAAAAATCAACTGCACTCTAATTCGACAATGGACAGTGAAATTTTTTTTTTTATGATATTTAAGTTTGTTCTTCCTATTCTGGATACATTATGCACATCCGTAAAATTCCCCCTTCTCCCCTCGACTTAAGAATTCAAATTTTAATAGCATTCGTTTGAGCGTCGTTCTTAAAAGAGATGTTAGCATTACAATTTTTGGAGGGGAGAAAAAGAAGTTTTCCCTATTCGAGAAATAATGTAGAGACAACTAAACGCAAGTGACAGTAATGGCCTCGGAAAAATGTTAATTCAGATAAAGTAATAAAATTGTAGGGGGGAAGAAAAAACCTTTATTTTCAGAATGGAACTACCAACTATTTAAAAAGATAACTTCAATAAATTTGCTGACAGATTAATCTATTAGTGCAATCTATTCCCAGACGTTAAAAGCTGTTGTGGACGCTATAGGATATCCTGCTAAATATTAGTAAATATTCTAATTTTTAGTTAAACTAATATGTAGAGATTTTTTAAAAGTGTACGATGACTTTTGTGAGAAAGTTTGTTTATTTTTAAGAAACCAATAATCAAAAAGTAAGAAAAACTTTCTCACAAAAGTCATCGTACACTTTATAAAAATCTCTACATATTAGTAAATATTCTAATTTTTCGTTAAAGTAATATTTAGTAGGATATCCTTTAGCATCCACAACAGCTTTTAAACGTCTGGGAATAGATTGCACTAGTTCTTTTGTAATTTCTGCATCAATGTTCATCCATTCTTCCATCATAATTGTTTTGAGTTCGCTTTTCGTGCGAATGTCGTGTTTTCGTACTCGAACCTGCAGTTCTCTCCAAATATGTTCTTTTGGGTTTAAATCTGGCGATTGAGGTGGTGTTTTCAAAACTTGTGGACAATTATAGAGACACTAGAGGCGAACGTTGAGAGCCGTGTGCTAAGGATCGTTATCTTGATTTTTAAAAAGTTGTTTCCAATACCTAAATTTTGGGCTGATAATTTTAAATTGTCTCTTAAAATATTTATATAAACAGCATGATTAATTATGCCATCAATAAATACTAAATTACCAAGTCCTGATGCTGACATGCACACCCACACAAGGACATCTTCACCGCCATGCTTAACTGTTCCTACCAAGTTCTTGGGATTAAGTTCCTCATTTTTTCTTCTCCATACAATTATACGCCCATCGGAACCAAAAATGTTAAACTTGCTTTCATCGGCAAATAAGACATTATTCCAATACGTTTGGGGCTTATTTATCATTGATAGTACGAAGGAAAGCCTAAACTTTCTGTTTTTCTCACTCACAAAAAATTTTCTATGGACAGAATGCCCATGTAATCCAGCTGCTCTGAGAAATCGTCGAACAGTTTCAGGTGAAATTGAAGTAGAAAATGTTTCTGCCGAATTTAATGAAACTTTTACAGCACTCAAACGTGGATTTTTCACAAATTTTCTAATTATATACCTCTGATCACATTTTGTTAACTTTGCCGAACGACCTTTTCTTACCTTGTTTTCGATCAGATTTTCTTTTTTAAAGCGTTTTATCACATACTGCACAGTAGAATGGGATAAATTAAGTAATTTAGCAATATTCCGAACTGATTTACCAGTACTATGATGAAAAATAATCAATTTTCAAATACCGTTTGTTGTTTCTTTACGACTACGAGCCATTTTTAAATAATAAATAGAATATTACGGAGTAGGCAAGCAAAAATTAAAGAAACGATATTTTAAATGCCACCACAATTCAAAAATAAAAATAAAGCGTCAGTCGATAATTTTAATTATGAATTTATCCGAAAATATTTCTGTGTACGATGACTTTTGTGAGATAAAGGTTTTGTTAAATTTTGATTACTGGTTTCTTAAAAGTAAAGTTTTACTATGTTTTCAAAATACTTCATGTAGTTTTGTTAAGAATAGATTATAGATCTCATTAAATACTTATTATTCTGAAATATTCATTTTAATTTATGGATAGACCCCTATTTCATTGAAAATCGTAAGTGTATGAACACTTTAGGGTTGGTTGGTTTTTTTTGGTTTAATGGCGCAAGGTCCAGAAAGGACAAACTGCGCCACAAACATCGAACATTTTAGGGAGCCACCTGTATATGCGTGTGTATTGCGTATTATATTATATACTTATATTAATATAATAGTTAATATAATACTTATATTAATATAATATAATACCTTATTAGATTATTTCAATCCAAGTATAATGAATTCTAATAATTACTTTAGTATTAATTATGTAATTAATGCTATTCTTACATTTAGAGTTTGTCTTTTCTAAGTGATAAACTGGCTGGCAAATCAATCCCTGAAAAAAGACTTCCTATTTTTTTTTGGCACGTGGACATTAAAAGGTTTGACACCCAGTCTAGTTCAAGGATAATTCCCACGAGGTTTTGATTTTTAAAATATTTAGTAAGAAAAATCATGCAAAGAGACCACGAAAAAAAATTAAACTTTAAGGATCGAAACTTTGCACTCATACTTTTCAAGCCTAGTTAGAGTATATTTTTTCTTCTATAGGGACTTAAGTTCCTGTCTATGAGTTTATCTATTATGAACAATATAAGATCAAAAGAAAAACAGGCTACATAAACAGTTAAAAGTCGAATCTTCTGTGCTATGCATATAAATCAGTGTGTTTAGATTTTCCTTTCAATTAAAAAGGAAAAATCATATATAGAGTGAAACCCCGATTTTGAGTTTTTCTTGGGACCAGCGGTAAAAAACGTACGAAACGGGAAAACGTAAAATCGAGGTTAAAAAAAATCTAAGCATATTATTCAAAAATTGACACTTAACTGATGAACTATTGGAAATATGTATAATCTTTACTTGTTTTTTGCTTTTAGATACAATTTCTACTACAGCGCGTTCAATACTAACAATTTTTTGCAAATTTGCTTCTTGGTTTACATATTGGGATACTTTAACATTATCGGTATAGGCAATTTTCACGGACCAGCAGAAAATGACGTAGGAAGCGGGATAACATACGAAACGGACAACATAAAATCGGGGTTCTACTGTACATTCCTCAAAACAAGTTCACGATAACTTTGAATTTTATCAGAAATTATCAAATAATGTGTGTGTGTGTGTGTGACTTATTCCACCCGCTCTAGCCGTAGGCTTGACCAGGTCCAGGAGGCCAAAAGTTATAATGAAATCAGAAACAAGCAAAGGGTCTCTATAAATATCCTCTTTGCCAAGCCCCAATCGGTTTAAAATATGGTCAGGAGAGGCTTCTGCAGTATTCCATTTGGAGCAAACAGGTAAGATTTTTGCCCCCGATTGTAAACAAGACACTTTAGGTGTCCACTAGCAAATCTGCTAATTGTGGTCTGTATCCATCTGTCGCCCTTGACAATAAGTGCACCCACCAGGTGATTTTCGGTCGCACAAGTGGTATGTCGGAGGGGTCTACCATAAATGCTGGTTTATAAGTTTTCTTCTTGAGTAAATTTCAAGATAAGTCAAATAGTTAATGTGTCATATTAAAATGCGTTTCTCTATGCTCAGTAATGAACATCCGATAAATGATTTTTACTTTGATACAGTTAAAAAAAATAGCAAGTCTAGTAATATAAAGTATCAAAAGACCTCGGTTTTAACAGACATTTACTTGAAAAAGTTTGACTTCAAATATCGTTTCTACGTGACTCTTTTTTGACATCCACTCGTTGATGCACCTGCAAAATAGGGTATAGTAAGTAAAATGGAATATACTTCGTTTTGCCTCCCAAAGCACTAGATCTTGTCTCGAGTGCTGAATTTCTCTCACTTCAAATACAGCGTTAAAGTAGTAAAATACAGTTTTTCCTTTTTTTTTCTTACCTATCTTCTGTCAGTTTAGACATGATTCATCTCACCATAAATAATCTGCGCATATCTCCGCTGAAAATGGAGCTAAAACGAAAAGTTTTGGGGCAGGTGCACAAATGCCGTTTTCAAAATTTCTATCTCAAAATCGGGGTGCTGAGCGTTTTCACCTTAAATTTATAATCTGATAATATCTTTAAATATGCTGATCGGGGGAAAAAAATTTGTTTTCAAATAAAGGCCGTTTTTAATATGTTGCTATCTGGATAATCGGAGAGAGGAGGGTTGAGTGATTTTACCGCCTGAGACTGAAATGGTAATATCTCAGTTTTAAAATGGCGCTCATACGAACGCCGTTTACAAAATTTTCTTATTTGAACGCCGACAGTGGGGAGAGGGTATGTGTGTGTGTGGGTGGGGGGGGGGGATGCCAAAAATCTATACTAATATATAAAGAGAGCGGATTTTGTATGGGGAGGGTAATCTCCGGAACCACTGCACCTATTTGAAAAATTCTTTCACTATTTGAAAGGTACATTATTCCAGATGGACATAGGCAATATATTATGTATATCTGATCAGTAGAAAGAAAGTTAGGGGCCTAAATGTTGAGCTGATGTTTCACCTTTACAACTTTTCCTTTGTCAACCATAGTCAAGTAACCATAGCAACACATCAAACTACATTTTCATTTATTAATCAGTAAAACATTCAATATTATAAAGATTCAAGTGGAGGAGGTATTGATAAATACAAAAAGGATTTTTGAAATTGGCAACGTTTAAGGGTTTATTGAAGAAAATTACATTTAGAACTGCACTTTTTATTGGACATTTAAGGTAAAAAAAGATTTACAATTTATTGGCTATCAACTGGAAATTTATTGGTGTAATATTACAGAATTTTATTTAACTTATAAACTTTGTTTTTGAATTTATGTACAATTTTATGCACAATTTGCGTAAATCGAACTTTAATTATTAACTTCATTAAAAAATCTGTGTGTTTCATTGAAACTGTGAAATTTATTGATTATTTCGAATAGGTCTATGTTTGTTTCTTTATAAGTGAAAAAGTATTGCTTCAATTGAGCTGAAATTTTGTGTAGATATAGTTGTTAGTTCAGATTAAAACATTGGCATATTATTTTTTGAAAATCGTGCCCCGGAGTTTTTCAATTAATGTTTTAATGATTTTGCCCCTAAAAGTTGCTTATTTCGACAGCTTCCGCGGCTGTCCTCGCTGACAGCCAGACTATGGGGCCGCATCGTACCAAAATCGGCACGCGGGTGGCCCTGGACACGATTCAGTGCCTGATGTAGCCGGATTTTTTAATTAATTTAAAAAAAAGTTATTAAATTTTTTGTGCCAATTTTGGTGCTTTTTTGGTGTGTGGACTCTGTAGCAGATAAGCTATGGGGCCGAATCGTATCAAAATTGACATGCGGGTGGCCCCGGACACAATTCAGTGCTTGGCGTAGCCGGATTTTTGAATTTTTAATTAAAAAAAATATTAAATGTTTTATTCAATTTTTATCGAAAATCTGACTTTTTTTTATATTATCTATATAATACAAGGTGCGCCCATAAAGTAACCGGACAATTTTTTATAAATAAGAAAATATTATTCACTTTCAAATAAATTTATCTCCTTCAAAATAATCGACAAAGGAGTCTATACAATTTTTCCAGCGTTTCTTCAAGTCATCGAAGCACTGTTTATAGGCGTTGGAACTAACCGTTCGCAAAATGCGCGTAACATTTGATTTAATATCCGAGACGTTTTCAAATCTCTGTCCTTTCATGGATTTTACATTTTTCGATTACAAAGGACTTATTCACCACGAATTTGTTCCTGAAAATCAAACAATTAATCAGTATTTTTACAAGGAGGTGCATTTTCGATTAAGAAACTGGATAAGGCGAGTTAGGAAGGAACTGTTTGATTCTGGGCAATGGTTTCTTTTACACGATAATGCTAGGCCCCATACAGCAATTTCTGTACAGCAATATCTTGCAAAGCATTCAACTTCAGTGATAAGTCACCCACCATATTCTTATTGCCAGCAGATTTTTTTCTTTTTCCGGAACTTAAGATGGCCGTGAAAGGGCAGAGATTTGAAAACGTCTTGAATATTAAATCAAATGTTACGAGTATTTTGCGAACGGTTAGTTCCAATGTCTATAAACAGTGTTTCGATGACTTGAAGAAACGTTGGAAAAATTATATAGACTCCTTTGACGATTATTTTGAAGGAGGTAAATTTATTTGAATGTGAGTAATATTTTTCTTATTTATAAAAAAATTGTCAGGTTACTTTATGGGCGCACCTTGTATATAAAACAGTTCCGTGACTGACTGACTGACTGACAGATAATGAACAGACCAAACCGCTGGACCTAAAGGCCTGAAATTTTGCATGGCCATTCATCTTATAAGGGATGCACTAAGAAAGATTTTAGAAAAATTCTTCATAGATTTTTTAAAATTAAATTTTTAAGTTGTTTTTGTAGCTTTTTTTAAGTTTGCATTTAAAATAATAATCTGAGGGTTATAAAATTTACATCCCGAGAAAGATCATAAAAATTCCTTTAAAATGAAATCTTTTTCGAATCTTTACCACCATTTTCTGATTTTTGGTGAATTTTTAAAAATTAATTTTTAGAATTTAATTTATTAAATGCTGATCACGTGGTTTCTTTTCTTTTCTGATACTTTAAATTAATTTTGCGTCACGTGCATAACAACGAATTAAATCGACAAAAAATATTAAAATACAGTAAAAGATAAAATTTAACCACTAGACTAATTGAGGTGGAAGTTTTTTAAGAATTTAATTAAAATTAGTAAGTTTTATGGATGTTAGATTAAACCTATATATAAAACAGTTCCGTGACTAACAGACCTCACACAGACCAAACCGCTGAATCTAAAGGTTGACATTTTGACAGTGTATTATTATAATGACATGGATAGCCGATAAGAAAGGATTTTTTGAAATTCCAACCCTAAAGGGGTAAATTAGGACACTCCAATACGTTTGTGTGGAAAATCGTATTCTCAGCGACTATTCTCGGCGTCTCTTTGTGCGGATCTCCGTCAAAAAATGGTTGAGGAAATTTTGGTTATTGGTGGGAAAAATGGTTCCTCAAACTGTACTATATTCTTTAGTATGTTCTATTAGATTTAATTTGAGTATTTTCTTTTACATTATTTTGTCTATAAAAATATCCGTTACGATTTTAATTTTAATTATCCTAAAATGTACTCCGTAGCGAAGCACGGGTATTCAGCTAGTTACTAATCTCTCTTTTTAAAATGACACTCAAAATAATGTTTTCAAAATTTTTATACCTAAAAGTCGAAGGGCCAACTTCATAGACGTTATTATGTTGCATATTTATCATGTAAAAAGCATTCAATTCGTACTTAGTTGCTTGATGATTAAACAATAAAGTTTGAAATCTTGAGGTCAAAAACTGACGAAAGAGAATCATTTTGCTTGTCTGCTTTGACATCATTTAGAACAGCTTATTCATAAGTCCTAGTTTCATGCCAAAGGTAAATTATAACCACCCATATCATCTGCCATATTCAAACGTGCGGAAATAATCGGAACAGATTGTTTTTTTAACAGTTCGGTCCATATCTGATAAAGAACATTTAAAAAAAAATAGTAATTTGAAATACTTCAGTCAGTTATTTCCTGTATTTTAGTTGAGCTAAAGTCAACACTCGGCATACAGCTAATGTCTGAGGCAGTGAACCAGCATTTAAATTGTTTGGCCTATTTTCGTCAACAACGTCTTATCTGCTCCGACTCTAAAATTTTAATCGCCCTCTGATGCAGTTCGTACCAACTGAATAATGTAATTGCACACTAAGCATTGCACAAGATGTTTTCTTGAGATTAAGACAAACGCAAGAAATAAACCAAAACCTTTTCTCCATTCTACTCCGATGGCCAAAGCGACACTCCATACAACCGCTCATCCGTTCACTGTAACTAAATTTAAAGTTAATGCGTTTATGACATTTAACTACACTATTAACTATATATTTGTAAGAATACGATCAATATTGCTATGGAAATATTAATATGCTTGGAAACTAACAAAAAAAAAATTTCTACCGTGAAAATAAACTTTTTATTCATTTTATACTTCAAGCGGGTCAAAATGAATTACAACTAGACCATATCATTTTAACCATATTTGATATGGAAGGCTTTAATTATTCAAATTTCTTCAAAGACTTTCTTTGATGCTGTAAATAAGGAAACAGTTATAGCAATTATGATATACCTTATTAAATTTAACGCTTTACTAAGTCACGTGGCACAAATGAATGAATCATTCTGATGGAAACAGTGTACCCTCCACATTATCTGTCTAAAAGAATAGCATTCACTGATCGCGATTTGTTTCCATAGTAATTTATAAACTAGCCGCGAAACAAACATAACTTTTACGTACATCCATACTGGAAAACATAGCCCTTTGCACTAAATGCATTCTACGGAAGCACAACATAGGTCACCACATTTGACACCAAACTTAATTATCTTATGTGTCTAAATCCAGTGTTTATACACATTTTGAAAAACAAATGAAAAAACCTCACCACTAAAGTCAAACCTATACACACAACATACAAAAACTTCACTTCGGCTTACATTTTCAGGGATATGAGTATTACTTCAAATAATAATACTACGTTTAAATTTCTGGTTTGAGAGTCTACAAATTAATGGATAGGCAGATAGTTACCCAAGTCTGGAGGTAACTATTCGCTCCACTTATACAATATACTATGTTGCCTGTGCTTAAATCAATAAGAATCCTGACTTAAAACGTCATCTCAGATACACGAACGGATGGCAAAATTAAACCAATTTATAGACGTACAAGGGCAAGGCCTATTTTTACAAAAACTGATTTCCCATTTAAAGATAGTCGATAATTTTAAAATATGAAATGCCATTAAAGAAACTGTTTCTCGACTAAAATGATGGAATGAGAAGAAATTATGTTAATGAACTAATAATAAAAAATTACCGTTAAATAAAGAAAAAAAGGGGCTGGTGCGTATTTATAATAGGTCACTGAAGCGGAATGATAACAGGCAAATTTAAATAAAAAGCTTAAATCACTTGGCAATTATGACAAATTTTTAAAGATATAATTTTTTTAATACATATGTAACAGTTTTAAACCTTAAACAGGCTCTTTAGGGGCATAATTCTCATTTAAATATAATTTAAAAAATGGCAGGGTAAACTTAAGTAGGGGAAAAAAGAGGGGGGGGGGACAAGGTGTATTTACATCATAAAAACGTAGACAGAACAGCACCTTCCTGAAAATTCTCACGAAAAAAACCAAAAATATCCAAATGTAAATATGGAGAGAAACCGTATTGAAACAAAATATAATTAACACATTCAAAGCCATTAGAATAAAAACAGCTTTTTTTTTTTCCCAAAAAAAAGACTTCCCTTTTACGTCCATGTGATTACAGGGAATTCTTTAAGTTAACGAAAAAATTTTGCAGCTTTTTCATAAGAACTTGTACCGTTTAGAGAAAGAAAGAGGAAAAAAATAAAAACGAAATAATGCGACATTTTAATGATATTAAATAATGAGTTTGAGTGAGTATTTGTGATGTGCACAAACGTTAGTATCATAGCAATACGCTGCCCGAATTTTTCCGGGATTGGGCATTTCTGTAACATTTGCGTGAATATAACTGGGCTCGGGCGATCAGCGGTTACGGGATCTGGTATACAAAATTCTTAATCTATATACAGTGGCTCCCAAAAGTGTTCGTACACTTACGATTTTCAATGAAATAGGGGTCTATCCATTAATTAAAATGAATATTTCAGAATGGGTATTTAATAATAAGATCTATAATCTATTCTTAACAAAACTACATGAAATATTTTAAAAACATAGTACAACTTTATTTTTAAGAAACCAATAATCAAAAAGTAACAAAAACTATCACACAAAAGTCATCGTACACTTGTAAAAAAAATCTCTACATATTAGTAAATATTCTAATTTTTCGATAAATTAATATTTAGTAGGATATCCTTAAGCATCCACAACAGCTTTTAAACGTCTGGGAATAAATTGCACTAGTTCTTTTGTAATTTGTGCATCAATGTTCATCCATTCTTCCATCATAATTGTTTTTAGTTCGCTTTTCGTGTGAATGTCGTGTTTTCGTACTCGAACCTGCAGTTCTCTCCAAATATGTTCTATTGGATTTAAATCTGACGATTGAGGTGGTGTTTTCAAAACTTGTAGACAATTATAGAGACACCAGAGGCGAACGTCGAGAGCCGTGTGCTAAGGATCGTTATCTTGATAAAAAAAACAAAGTTGTTTCCAATACCCAAATTTTGGGTTGATAACTTTAAATTGTCTCTTAAAATATTTATATAAACAGCATGCTTCATTATGCCATCAATAAATACCAAATTCCCTAGTCCTGATGCTGACATGCACCCCCACACAAGGACAACTCCACCGCCATGCTTAACTGTTCCTACTAAGTTCTTGGGATTAAGTTCCTCATCTTTTCTTCTGCATACAATTATACGCCCATCGGAACCAAAAATGTTAAACTTGCGCGTTCATCGGCAAATAAGACATTATTCCAGTACGTTTGGGGCTTATTTATCATTGATAGTATGAAGGAAAGCCTAAGCTTTCTGTTTTTCTCACTCACAAAAAATTTTCTACAGGCAGAACGTCCATGTAATCCAGATGTTCTGAGAACTCGTCGAATAGTTTCAGGTGAAATTGAAATAGAAAATGTTTCTGCAGAATTTAATGAAACTTTTACAGCACTCACACGTGGATTTTTCACAAATTTTCAAATTATAAATCTCTGATCACGTTTCGTTAACTTTGCCGGACGACCTTTTCTTACTTTGTTTTCGATCCGATTTTCTTCTTTAAAGCGTTTTATGGCATACTGCACAGTAGAATGGGCTAAATTAAGTAATTTAGCAATAATCCGAACTGATTTACCACTACTATGATGAAAAATAATCAATTTTCGAATGCTGTTTCTTTTCGAATGTTGTTTGTTGTTTCTTTACGACTACGTGCTATTTTTAAATAATAAATAGAATATTACGGAGTAGGCAAGCAAAAATTAAAGCCAAACGATATTTTAAATGCCACCACAATTAAAAAATAAAGTGCCAGACGATAAATTTAATTATGAATTTATCCGAAAATATTTCAGTGTACGATAACTTTTGTGAGATAAAGTTTTTGTTACTTTTTGATTACTGGTTTCTTAAAAATAAAGTTTTACTATGTTTTCAAAATATTTCATGTAGTTTTGTTAAGATTATAGATTATAGATCATATTATTAACTACCCATTCTGAAATATTCATTTTAATTAATGGATAGACCCCTATTTCATTAAAAATCCTACGTGTACGAATTTTTGGGGGAGCCACTGATATATATATATATATATATATATATATATATATATATATATATATATATATATATCAATTGTATACATTGACCGTTGTATTTAATTTGAATGTACTCCGTAGCGAAGTGCGGGTTTTCAGCTAGTAGAAGTATCTTTTTATTTTTCTACGTTTAAAAAATTTTATAGAATGGAATAACGCAAGACGCCTGTTTATACAATGATAACATTGTCAGATACTGTTTTTTTAATTAAATGTTGTACCATCTATGAAAACTGTGGTACATGCGTGCAAGGCCTTGTTCACCTTGCGTCTTAACAATATCGTGGCTAATCGTTTGAAGGTCTGCGATTGGTTAAAAATATTTCGATGCGAGTAACGCTGGCGCTGACAGACGCAGTGTCAACAAAGCCTTAGATCCTGTTCACATCATCGAGCTGAAATAAGGGGCATATATTACAGGTCTATGGTTCACATAGGAGTCTGGTAGCGGAAGCGTTAAAGCATGCTTGTCTAAAGTGCGGCACACGGACCGCATGCGGCCCAAAAGCCTTTAAAAAGCGGCCCAAACGCAAATTATAAAAATATTTAAATTTACACATTTTTATTCAAAAAATAAATGTTTGCAATATTTTTCATATATAATCGATCCGTTGACATTTTAAAATAAAAATTTAAATAAAAACATCTTAGTATGCCATGAGAATTTACGTTTCGAATTATGTGTGTATCCACTCGACGGCGAATTTTTGTAGCCCCTGCCATGGTTGGTAAAAATGGGGGACTAGTTAAAATGGTTAATAATGAAGCCGTCGCTGCCGGCAATACGATCTTGATGGCATATCATTGTATTGTACATCAGGGCAATTTATGTGGAAAAAAAGGAAAGTGTATTAAGCGTTGTTATAAAAACCGTTAACTTTATAAGAGCAAAAGGATTTAATCATAGACAATTTCAAGAGTTTCTTAAGGTAATGGGCACTGAATTTGCAGATGTTATTTATTATACAAAAGTAAGATGGCTCAGTAAGGGGAAAATGCTCAAATGATTTTACGAGTTAAGAACTGAAATAAAAATATTTATGGAAACAAACGGGAAACCTGTGACTGAATTTGAAGACTGAGATTGGGTTTTAGATTTAGCTTTTTTAGTAGACTTAACAGAACATTTGAATGATTTAAATTTGAGACTTCAAGGAAAAAATCTATTTATTAATATGTTCCGAACAATAACAGCGTTTGAAAGAAAGTTGAAATTTTGGCACAATCAAATAAAAGTAAAAGATTTGGCACATTTCAGTACTTTAGCTGCACATAAACCTGTGAGTTGCACAAAATATGCAAAATATGCTGCATTAATTTTTGATTTAATAAAAGAGTTTGAAAGTAGATTTCAAGATTTTCGAAAAAAATGAAGAGTATTTCAACAATATTTTCTACCCCATTTTCTCTAGAAATAAATAAATTACCTTCAAATCTTCAAATGGAATGCATTGAACTGCAAAGTGACATTCAACTGAAAGAAAAATTTGGGAATGTTTCTTTACTGGAGTTTTATAAAGATTACATATCCCGCGATAAATATCCTAATTTTCACAATCATGCTTTATTAATGTCTTCAGCTTTTGGCAGTACCTATATTTGTGAACAATTATTTTCAAGAATGAAGCATACAAAACCAAAAATAGGACAAAGATCACTGACAAACATCTTGAAAATGCATTAAGAATTGCAACCTCGTCTATTGAACCCGATATCGATTTGCTTGTTCAACAAAAGCAAATTCATCCATCTCATTAATTTGAATTTTTTTCATCTTTATGAAATCCAAACTAATTGAAACGAAACTTTTACAAATTTAAAATAAATATGTACCTATACATATCTAATTCAAATTTTAAAAAAATATAATAAAAAGAAGTTAATTTATTTTAATAAAACTACATAGAGTTAATTTTTATTTCAATTTATTGAAAAAATATGGTATGTGTGGCCCAGCAATTTTTTTTTTTTTTTTTTTTTTTTTTTTTTTTTTTTTTTTGGGCAATGTGGCCCTCAAACGGTCATAGTTTAGACACCCATGCGTTAAAGTATTGAAATATATTTAACCAATGACAAACCTCCCAACGATTAGCAATGAAATTTTTAACGCCTATGATTGGTTTATTTCTGTCTCAGCGCCATCTTTCCTTTACGCTCCGCTACCGCACTCCTACGTGAACAGTCCCGCGATCCTCAACCTGAGGTACGCGTGCCTCTTGGGGTACTTTCTGGGTTGTTCGAAGGTACGCGGAAAATTCTTAGTAATGGTAGAAAAATCAGCTTTTTGTAACACAAAAAAAAAAGGAAAATATTTTTTGATTTGAGACTATACCGTGTAAATTTTGAATCTGGCCTCAAAAAGCAAGTACATCGAAAGAAGCTCAAAGATCTCACCAGAGCCCGACTTTGACCCAATGGGGCCCTGGGCAAAGGAGACTTTGGGGGCCCCCTCCAAAGACAGATCCAGAGGGGAGTACATGCCTCCCCCTCCCGGACCAGATTTCCACATGAACATGTGGGACACTCACCCAGGTTCCCCATAAGTTGGGACCGGAAATTCAAAAAATTTTCGACCAACAAATCAAAAATTTGAAAAATAATTACAATAATAATAAGAGTTAATTTATTAATTTACTTTTTGATGCTAATAAATAAATTCATGAAATTTTCTTTTGAAATTCAAAATAGATCAGTCTGAAGTTATTACACCCACCCACCCCAAAAAAATTAAATAAATAAACCAGAAACGCTTATGGATGTAAGTATGCTTTTACTATAGTGGGTGCACTGTGCTCCACCCAGGATTTTTTTTCTGTATCTCCCACTGCCCCCATTTACTGTGTAAACCAAAAACCACACTTTCAAAAATATGTACAATTTAATATTAAATTAGGTGGGCCCCATAAGTTTGGGGGCCCTGGGCAAGTGCCCCACTTGCCCATGCGGAAATCTGGGCCTGGATCTCACTGACCATGGTTTGAACGCGAATGTTAAATTTTCATCCCGTTGATAAGAACTTTAAAAAATTTTATTGGTTGCTTTTTCAAAAAATTCCTATAACGTTTTTCCAGTTATTTTTCCTCTTATATGACTTTCATCAAAATAACTTAAACACACACTGATCGCCATAAACTCTCGGGCTTCACGTAGGGGGGAGGGAGGGGGGCGAAGCACTACGGGATACAATCAGTGAAAACATTTTAACAAAAAGTACAAGGTTAGAAAAAGATTGAGAAACGCTTCCTTTAGGCCAGTGGTGCGCTAACTTTTTTCGGTCGCGACCCACTTACTTTAAATAAAAAAACCTCTCGACCCCCAACGAAAATATTTTGGTAGAAACACAATTTTAAATAAAAAAAATCATGAAAATGTTGACAATAAAATAAAGGGAAAATAGAGAAAACTGTACATGTTAAGGATATATTTATTTAACATAAAAATTTTTAAAACAGTCTTGCTTTCCATCTGCGCTTGTTTTTAGTAAAACTGTTTGACACCTTATATAACAATATCCTGACTTTTTTAACATATAAAAAATATAAATAAAATATTAAAAATATGATAATTATAGAAAATACTTATAGAAAATTTAAAGATTTTTTTTTAAAATTGTATGATTCAATATGATAAATTTGCTTCAAACTATCCGCGACCCATCCAATTTTATTTTCACGACACCCCAGTGGGTCGCGACCCACATTTTGTGCACTACTGCTTTAGACCAATGTTTCCCAACCTTTTTCGAGTCGCGACCCCTTTCAATAGTTTCCACGCAAACTGCAACCCCTCCCCCCCTCTTCCGCATATTCTCGTTTAAAATGCCTTTTAAGACAAAGAAAATCAACTAATATGCATTTTCCATGATTTAATTCCAACTGTACATTTAATTTAACAAAATTGAAATTTCTAAGAAATGGAGAACATTAAGAAACATTCACCCCTCAGTCAACGGTGTGTAAAAGTAACAACAAAACAGAACATACCCTCAAGAAAAATAATGCACCTACCGTACGGACTTAAATAAAATTGTTTTATTCTGTTGCGATTGTTTCGCATTTGCAACAGTGGCATGTCTTGACTCAATTACTTTTAGCCAGGTGACGGCCGAATGGCTAGGGCGCTGGCATTGGATTTAGATCCTGTGGGTTCGAGTCCCACTGTTGGTATGGATGTTTGTAGCCGTTCGGCATCGGCTTTAAACTGTAGGTCCCGGTCTAATTAGCCCTCGTGTAGCAAAAAGGTTGACCGTAGCGCTCTAAACCAAACCAATTACTTTTATGCAAGATAGAGCGCCTCCACGCATTGGACTCTGTTATAGCAGTTTCTTCGGCAACGTTTCACTAATGACAGAGCAATCAGTCGTGTGTTCCCGATAACCTGGTCATCTGGTTCTCCGGAACTTAATCCGTGTTTTTTTTTTTTTGGCTGTGGAGACAGTTAAAAGAATCTTGTTTATCGAGGACGTCTGGCAATCTTGACAGACTTGAAAAAAAAGTATCACTCTCAGTGGCGCACCGGGGGGGGGGGGGGGCAAGGCCCCCAAAGATATAGAAATTGCATTATTAACACTTAATTTGCATGATAAATATTTTTATCCGTTCAACTCGCTCCCCCCCCCCCTCGAGTTTGACAGCCCTGCTTTACAGCATATGTCCAGTGGTACAGCGCCATCTATCAGTGATTTCTAGAACTAAATTTTTTTTTCGCGTAATCCGTTTCCCCATGTCTTGAATAGCATGTGTACAAAATTTGAAGCTTGTAAATACACTAAGTAGTTCAATATATAGAGAGGTCGGAGTAGGGGTGTTTTGATTCTGACCACCCGGTACGTATCAACACAAGGGCAACACAATACCGATCTGTGAGCTACGCATCTCAAGGACAAAGAAAAAAAATCCATTTACGAGCATGTATTAAAGAATTGGTGAATTACACGCCTACTTTAGTTGACATTGCAAATCTTGAAACGTTATATGAGGCGAAGGAGGAAGTATTGGGTTGTCTCTCATAAGTCTTATGCGTTGCAGCGTCTTTTTCATGCTCGGGAGGTCATGTCACTGGAGCTGCTAGCTGTGGTGAAGGATTTATTTATGCTTTGCATCTGTATAATTAAAGTATTTTTCTAATAACCATTAGCAAATGTATAAACAGCGAAACTTCTCCAGCCAGTAATGATTCCGCAAAAAAAACCGCTGTTTTAGGGCCTTGAAAAAGGGGTTTCTTCCATAATATTGGCTATATGGAATCTTTATTCGTCTCTGAAGAAAATAGGGCCGTCTAGAGAAGTTTCAATCAACTTGACTCTTCCTTACTAAAAAAATATGTTTCAATTCAGAATGTGTAGTAGTTTTTAAAAATTAAGATGTATATTTTATATATTTGAAAAACTCTTACTTCTTAATCCTTCAGAAAAAAATAAAAATAAAAATAAATTAAATTCATTTTAAAAATTAAATAAGAGCTTCATTGTTTGAAGAACAACAAACACGCTTTGCAAATAAAACATTTGCTTTCGGATGAAAGAAAATGTTGATCGTAAAAAAAAATTTTTTTTTTTTTTTTAAGCTTGAGAAAATCCGTCCACAGGTGAGTGTGGATTTTTAAGATTTTTTTTCTTAAGGCGACAATGGACCTTCAGATTGACAAAAATATGTCCCAAAAACGTTTTTTTTTTCCTTTCAGAAAATGATTCTGCAACTCAGTTTTAAATTTTAAAAAAAAGTATGTTGATCCGATCATTATTAACCGAGTTATAAGTACTTTTCAAAACGCAAACAATGGAAATGTTACGTTAAATTAAAACTTTAAATGCCATTTTCTCAAAACAAGTCTTCATGTCGTTTCGGTAAGTTCAAAATGTTCCATGCGTCATAATTTTTCTTGAATTTTCATAAAATTTCATAAAATCATTATTTATATATGTTAGAATAAAACTTAGTAATAAATTCATTATACTATTTTAAAACATCTTAAAATTTTTTCAATAAAAAAATGTTTTGATAAAATTTTGCATAAAATGACCTATTTTTATATTTATAAAAACTACAAAAGAAATCGATTACAGTAAATCAAATATTGCTAGTAACTTTTATTATAACTATATAAAGCTAGCTTAAGAAAGAAAATTAGATATCCGAGACAAAAATTTATGCGTATGGAACATTTTTAAATAGAGTAATTAACAAACTGATTTTATTTATTATTATAATTACATTCTGATTTTTTTTTATTTAGCATTTTCATCTCTAAACAACACTGTATAAGTATACAAAATTTCATAGCAATTGGTTGATAAATAAAAAAGTTTTTCATGGTCCATTGTCGCCTTAACAGAACAAACGTCCTCAGAGCTAAAAATTAAAAGACTACCTTAGGCATAGACATAGATTGACTTCGCTCGTGAGTTACGCGATAGAGCCAAGATGGCTCTTTTAACCTCGGTATGTAAAATAGTGGAGACAACTGTTACCTTTGCAAATGATCCAAATAGAAAATGAAATAGATTTACATCGAAGAAAAAGTAAATTAAAGTAAAATTTAGGTCAATCAATTAAAGCAGCGGTTCTCAACCTGGGGGGCGTAGAAGAATTTCAAGGGAGGCGTGAGTTAAAAAGTAAAATAAAAAGTAAAACTAACTATAATTTACTGTACTCATATTTTGCGGTGACAATGTAACCATAACGTATATTCGACATAGGAAGACGATAATTGTCGTAATTGTAAAAACACGATAATTGTCGTACGTCTGGGCGTTGAAAGTGACCTGAGGTATGCTTTGTCACAGTTACTACGCAATATTCAAAAACTTGTCAAGGACAAACAGTGCTAGCCCTCTCATTAATGTTGTGAAAGTGACTGGTATTGCATGACAACCTCACCTAGATACTTGATTACCTCAAATATATTTGATCTGTATTTAATTCTTTGATTTCATATGTTCTAATAATAATATGTTCCAAATTAGGATACGTATAATAATATTAAATTTTGTATACGAAATTATCTAGTCTATATTTTTATTTAATAACAAGCTTCAGTTTCAAATTCCGATTGCACTACTTGTATTGGCCACATATGGTAGAGGTGGTGGTGGGGGAGGCGTGGCCTCACATCAGTGTTCAAAGGGGGGCACAGAGCCTGAAAGGTTGAGAACCCCTGAATTAAAGTATTGATTGAATTCACCTTATACGATTCAAGAAAATTAATAGGTTTAGTTAATATCAGTGTACGAGATTTTACTATAGATCAAGTTTAATTATTAATCTTCCTAAATTAATTTAACTGTAGAAAGTAAAGTCAAAATAAAGCGGATCGTCTTTACATTATCGCCCGGGGAGAGAAAATAAAAAGACATAAGCGCACGGAACATACCAGGTTATTTAGATAGTGAGTGATTCTACCGTCTTTTCGAACCAAAATTTCCACGACTCGTCACTGGATGAGCGCAATTTTTTTTTTAATTGGCTCGAGGAACATAAACAGACGTGAAATTAGTAATAACTAAAAGCTATTAATGGAAACAAATTCAAAACTGCACTGATAACGAAGTGTTAATACTTTGAATGCAACTATCCCGTTTGACTTCATACAGATGAAAAACATTTTACTTTTTTCTTCTTGGGAATGAGATAGGAGGTAGTGGGATGGAATTTAAAAATCACTCCAAGACCAACAGCCTTGGAAAAACACGGTGGATTCAAAGATTAATTCCGCATGAAAGCGATTAAAGAAACTAAAGCACGCTTGTCTCGAAGTGCTAGAGGTTTTGCCAATGAATGCCCGTGAAATTAGTAATAACTAAAAGCTATTAATGGAAACAAATTCAAAACTGCACTGATAACGAAGTGTTAATACTTTGAATGCAACTATCCCGTTTGACTTCATACAGATGAAAAACATTTTACTTTTTTCTTCTTGGGAATGAGATAGGAGGTAGTGGGATGGAATTTAAAATCACTCCAAGACCAACAGCCTTGGAAAAACACGGTGGATTCAAAGATTAATTCCGCATGAAAGCGATTAAAGAAACTAAAGCACGCTTGTCTCGAAGTGCTAGAGGTTTTGCCAATGAAAAGCTTCACTCCTCTCATTGACCGTAGTGTCAGGCAGCCGCGAGTAACTGAACAACTAGATACAAAAGGAGCAGAGCCACGTCATTGCAAATATGTGAATTACAGCTTCATATTATCATGAAATACGAACAATACACTAGTTTAGGATTCACATACTACTTTTATTCATATTGGGATACTTGCATATTTTAACTAATTCTTATTTAGTAAAAATGCATCTGAAAGTCAAGGTAATAAGATTAGGGCCATTTTGAGGTGAAAAGGTAAGTTAAAGATCCAAATAGAGTAAATTACAATTATTAATAGAGAAATACAGCAAAACTTTTCAAAAACTAGAAGAGGGGGAATGGAAATATGTCCGTCACTAGAAAAGTGCCAATGAAAAAGAAAATTTAATTTAATGGGGAAAAATATTTCAAACATTTTAAATACAAATAATTCACATAGTTCATTGGAAAATGGATTTGTAGTGTAAAGTTTCAGACTTACTGAGATCTATAATAATCTAAAAGAAAGAAAGAAAAAAAACCTGAAAAAGCTTATTTTTAAATTTACTATTTTTTCTTTTATCATTTAAACTTCAATGTCAATTTTACTCATGAGTGCAATACTTGATACCTTAAAAAAATTCGCGTAGCCTGTTTAATCACAATTTTTTCATAAATATACTTACGCAAATCAGCACACGTTTTTCATTTCTACTACTTTAATTCACACCACTTTGCCCCAGATGAATTTTCGTCATGCACGCAACTAGTACGCTATTTTGTTACGTAAACGGAATTTATATCGTCATCCACCTGATGTCTTGATATTTGAGAACTTGAATTGTTTTTTTCCAAACAATGCCTTTACTTCAATTGAAATTCCAGAGAGGGGTGGGGGTGGGGGGGGGGGGGAGGGAAAGCGGAATATTTTTAACCTAGCTCTACGGAATCTTAAATGTACTTGTTCAATAATGGAGGTGGATATCAGTTTAACAGCATGTTGCTCGGGCTAGTTTGTTACGTTCTCTGTCCTACATTTCAAAACATCGAACATTTTTTTAAAAAACTTGCCTAGGCTCAACTTAGCTGTTAAGAATTAATTTTGCCCGGTATACAGAGCAGCCATCATAGAGAAGGTATGTGAATATTATAGATCAGGTGTGAGCAACCTTTGACAGCTAACACCCCACAAAATCCCTAACTTTATAAGACCTATATTTCCAAAGGAAAGCAATCCCTCGTTTTACAATCATGCCTTAATCATGCCATCAGTTTTCAAAGGCGAAGCACATAAAGAGTAAAAACTACTTAGTGATATATATATATATATATATATATATATATATATATATATATATATATATATATATACACACTCACTAAGAATTGCAATAATATGTTTATGCTGCCTTCTTTTCCTGATGTTGTAATAAAAAAATTAAACTTTAAAGGAGATTTTGTTACTTATAAACATGATGTTTATTATATTTTATATGCGGCCCAAACAATTCCTCTTCTCTTAATGCGGCTTGGGCACCTACGTTATAGATGTTTATAAATCGTGAAATACAATAATCTTATAGGTAAGCGAACATGTTAACTAAAATTTCATCATATCCTCGTGAATAACTTTTCAGTGTTCATAATTGAATCGGCAGTTTGAAGAAGGGAGCAAATCCAGAGACTATTTTTTGTGGGAATTTTAAAAAAACTTGAAAAAAACTTCCTTATTTATTATTTTTTCTTCACTAAAATTTTATATAAGATTCTTTACATTCACCCACTATTCCAGTGCCTTTTACAGCTTACAAGAAGCGTCTATATCAGGGGTTTCCAACTTACAAGTGTCCAAGGGCCGCAATTTAATCAGGACCATGCCCAGAACTTTTTTTCTTGAGGGAGGGGGATTTGGAGGATTTGTGTATAGTATGTACTATGAAATTTTTAAAAGTTCGAGGATGAACCTCCAACAACAACCTTGATTATAACTGGCCAACTTTCTTTAAATTACACAGACACACACAAAAAAGTCAAATAAGAAGTGGGTCGAATAAGGGGGGGGGGGGTATGAAATAGAACATGAGTGGATACCCTACTTTTTATGGAATTCGAGGAAAATCAATCTTTTTTGTAAATGAACAGCATTTGAAAACAATAGATTTTCACAAAAACATTTTTCGTTAACTAAGAATATCTAAATTGATGCTGCAAATTATTTTCCTAGTAGTCTTACTATACTTTTATAGAGCGGTCCGCAAAAAAAAGGCACCGCGGGCCGCCAGTTGGAAACCCCTGGTCTGTATGTAAATAACAGTATGGCGCAAAAGAAAAAACTAATTTCAGATTTTTGGCGCTTGTTCCCTTCTTCAAACTGCCGATTCAATTAGAAAACGAATGAAAAATGTTCATTATTTAGAAACATTCGCTAACGAAAGACGTCAATTAATTAAGTTTTATGGAAATGTAGACAAAGTGCTGAATAATCATTTCTATAGTATCTTTTAACAAAACTTTTGAAACATTTCATTTTTCGTAATTTCTTCTACGACAAAAGTATGCGCGTAACCACCGGCAAATAAAGAAAATTAAGCATTTCAGTTTGTTGTAAGTCTGTATTTTAGTTTTTAGCCATTATTCAGAGTTTTGTCGTACGACAGCAGTGAATTGTCAGTAGAAAAGTTGGTAAATGTTTTGCTTTCTCTGTATGAGGGAGGTGAAATAGTGCAACCTGCAACACAAGGGATAGTTAAAATTGTATTAGGTCTCTCAAGAACCATCAATGGGGAAACTAGCATTCAAGAAATTTCATATATTAGGCGAAGCCTCAGATTTAATGGTGCCCCTAAGGTGTATCAGTTTATGATAAATAAATAAATAAAAATTATTAGGTGTATTTATTTATTTTTTTTTTTTTTGGGGGGGGCGAAGTCTTATAACATCCTCCTCAACCAGTCTACAATTTTTCTGCAAATTTCATAAAACTATGCATACAGCAGGATATAAGACCCAATACTGCTACCAGAATACCTTTATGGAGTTTTCTCTCCCATTTCTAGAAGAGAGTTTTTCTTTTCAGGGATCCAACAATAATTTGGAAGACGAGGGGCCCGATCGTATGGTCTTCCGTACGGTCATGACTTCTTACCTATCCCCCTTACCGCCACTTTTCCAAACTCTCCCCCCACCTCTGAAATTTATGAAATTATTGAAAGCCTTCCAAACAGAAAATCTGCTGTCTAACTAATCGAGCTATTGAAAATTTCCCTCTCAATATTATATATTTTACAGCAATAGTCAACTCAATTTTAAAACTTCATTATTTCCCTAAAAATTGGAAAACTGCAATAGTATGCCCTATTCCCGAGCCAAAATCAAATTTAACGTTACCCGAAAATTATCGCCCTATTAGTTTACTAAGTTCCCTATCTAAAATAGCCAAGCGTGTAATACTAAATTGAATCCACGACGTTATCAATAGTAATAACATTTTAATACCATGAAAATTAACCCCTTTGTTTTTCTCTCCACCGATTTTTTTACTCATAAGCGTGTGTAAATAAGGGCACCTTTATAACGCATAGTGCATAGTCTAAAATAGTTCCAGTTTGAAAAATGAAATTTTGACACTAAGTGAAATAATATAATATCGAAGTCAATTTTCATTATGTTAATGAAGAATAAACCCACAATTTTAAAGTTTCAGAGAAGCAATCAAAACCTGAGGCATGGATTCTGAAACTTTCACATAAATTGAAGGGTTTTTTTTCCTCTCTTTTCTGAATCACCTTTTAAATTCATATAAAGGCTTGGAAAGGGAAAAAAAAACTTTATAGCCAATTAAAAACGGCTGATCAACTCAACATAACCCCTAGTGATAGAAATATTTCGAAGATCTCGAGATAAAATTTTTTCAACATGCTCTCTTTCGATCACTGAATCAATCTCTTCCGCTTCCAGGGTCTAGGAACGAAACATTCCGGCTGACAATGATCTATTTCCGTCTGCATTCGAAGTACTAAAAGGTGCGCAAGGAATCACAAATGATGCAAGAAACACATACATTATATACAATACATGAACTTTTAAATGCATGATAAAAAAATTTAAAAAACTGGTAGTCTTTCTTGGTGCTCATTTTTTTAAAAATCAACAATGTTAAGTGTCGTAAAATTCTGAAGTTAAAATCATCTGACATACATGCTTGACAGAGAAACCTATAGCACAACTGGACATACTACTTCAATTTTCAATCGGAAAAAAATGAAGACTGGACACGTGTATGAATCTTGAACTGATTAAACGTTAAGCCAGGAAAGAAATCTCGCATTGCGCACTAGACTATGGTTTGGAGCACTACGGTCAACTTTTTGCAACACGAGGGCTAATTAGGCCGGGACTTGCAGTTAGGGTTTCAGTGGCGTAGCAAAGGGGGGGCAACTGGGTCTATCATGCCCCGGGCCAATGTAAGATCCATATATTATATTACTATATGTTTTCGAGGTGGATGCCAATATAAGGTCTATATGTTATATTACTATATGTTTTTTGGGGGAGGGCCCCAATATAAGGTATATATATTATATTACTATATTATTTTGTGGGGGGCGCCAATATAAGGTCTATATATTATATTACTATATGTTTTTAGGGGAGGGCACCAACATAAGGTCTATATATTATGTTACTATATGCTTTTCGGGGGAGTGAAATTATAAGGTCTATATATTATGTTGTTATATGTTTATCGAGGGCGCCAATATAGGGTCTATATATTATATTACTATATGTTTTTCAAGGGGGGGGGGGGGCGCCACAAAGGTATCGTGCCCCGGGCGCCAGTTATGCTCGCTACGCCACTGTAGGGTTTGACGGTTTTTCAAACCCGGTTTTAAAAAACCGGTTTTTAAAATAAATTTGTCACATTTGAAAACCGGTTTTTTAAATTAAAAAAAACGGTTTAAAAGAATTCAAATTATTATGTAAAAATTTTCATTCTATGCAACGGGCAGCAGACATATTT
Source organism: Dolomedes plantarius (assembly GCA_907164885.2). NCBI lineage: Eukaryota > Metazoa > Arthropoda > Arachnida > Araneae > Dolomedidae > Dolomedes > Dolomedes plantarius. The sequence continues at coordinate 106,187,275 of OU015500.1, forward strand.
TTTCAACGTTGCGAGTTGCGTTGGCCAGTGCTTGTGCACTGCGCACGTGGAAATGAGTGCCTAACCGACTTATGTTAGTACATAGTATGTGCAATCCGTCACGAGAGGTTCGCTTAATCTTGTAAAGGGAAAACTGGAAACAAAAATCTAAAGTTATTATAGTTATCTGGAAAGATATTGTCTAGAATATTTCCAAATTCTTATGGGGATACCGATTCTGATGAAGATCAAATCGAAGAATCTACTCATCAGAGTAATGCTTTTTTAAAGGAAGCCATGGAAAAATCAATTCACAAGTTTCTTGAAGACCCTGAAGAAAACCTTACAAATCCAAAGGCACTGAAAGCTGAATTTTCATTATTTGAGGCAACGAATAAAAGAACCAAAAACTTAGATTTGTTATTTGATGCCCTTGAAAACTATAAAACCAAGCTCAGTAGCTAGTGAACGAGTATTTTCAATTTCAGGCAATATTGTGTCCAAAATAAGAACAAGACTTAGCCACCGTTCAGTGGATATTTTATGTTTTTTAAAATCCTATTTTCTTAGGAGAAATTAAAATTAGTGAAATAAATATAAATATTTGAAATTTGAAATTTTGTTTGAGTTTTAGTTATTTTGTGTAAGTAATGTGTAATCCTTATTTTTTTAAATTTTATTTTGACTTTGATATTGATTTAGTTTTTTGTTATTTTATATAAATTAAATAAAATATTTTCCCCTATTCTATTTTTTTTTTTGACAAAAATTCGAAAACCGGCTAAAACCGGTTTTTTGGAAATCTGGAATTTGAAAACCGGTTTTTCAAAAAGTCGGTTTTTGTATAAACCCTACTTGCAGATTAAAGCCGATTCCGAACGGCTACAAACATTCATGCCAACAGTGGGACTCGAACGCACTGGACCTGAACCGAATGCTAGCGCCCTAGCCATTCGGCCATCAAATCGCGTACTATACTATGAAAATAATTTCTGGTTCAGCGGCAAAAAGCGAACGTTTTCCCAAAGCGATACAGGAAAGAAAATCTAAACCCCAAAGAATTATTTTCGGGCAAGGACCACACGGAATGGAATAAGAAATTGAATGTTATGTAAGAAAGAACAAACTGGCCACTTGCAAGTATACCAAACATATCATGGCAGTGAGTTTTGAGGTACATGAAGAGTTAGCATTTAATGTTTACAAGACCAGGACTCAAAGCAAATGGCTTTAAGCTCAAGGGTCTTGGCGCAATCAGAATGCTTTCTATAGATGTCAGTTCTGTTTCTGAAGAACAGGGAGATGTGAGGAAGAATAGCACTCAAGAGTTCGTACCATTTTTTTAAAATCAGAAATAAGGAGTTCCTAAGAACTTTTTCAGGACCTGTTATAGCCATTTTAAGGACCTCAAAAATGATTAAAAATGTGTTTTATTTACAAAATTTAAACATTTAAAGTATTTGAGTTTAAGGATCCTATACAAACTTATGATAACTGCCATAATAAAATTAATGAACCATAATAACCTGTCTTAATAAATCCTTAATATTAATATTTCAAAATTGCTTTTACATACTGCAATCTATTGGGTTATCCTTGTATTTAACTGAACAAATTTGAACTGGTTTGCAGTTTCGCAGCGAGTAATTGGAGCAAACCAATAGTTATATGAGCATTCTCATCTGAGTCAATAATAATACGAAGACAGCCGTAAACAAAATCCTTGTGTTTCATCTCCAAAATAAGTATTACTTACGGATCGGGAAGTAAACAAAAAAATATGGACTTGGAACACAAAAATAAGAACTTTTTTAAAAGCTTATTAAGGGCCCTTAAAAACAAAAACTTAAAGTAAGGAGTTCTTAAGGATTTACTTTTACGAACCGTACGAACCCTGACACCCTAACTGCTGATTTTATTTATTAAGGGGATCTAGACCGGTAAAATGGGTGTTTTCCCTAGTAAGGCAAAAATATTCCCCATCGGAGTTTCTACAAACTGTCACCAAATATCATAAATTTTTCAGTAGACTCCACGGCAGACAAGTAAATAAATAAAAACAGACTGTTTAGAACTACACTAAAGGGACGGGCCTAAAAAGATGCCATATCAGTTTTTGTGCCCGAGTAATAACATTTTTTTTATAGTTAATGTGACGTACGCACATTAGTAGATGTGTGTTTTTTAAATAAAAATTTTAAACCTGTGTTTTGGCGAGGTCATCTACTGCTTTAGTAATGATAATAAATACACTCTTTGGAAAGCAGAGAGCGGGCCTAAGCTTTCCAAACATGCTTTCGGATATATTTTTATGCGAAGGAATTTGAATCTAAAATCACGACTAAAAACTAAAATCACGAAAAACTTAACACGGATAAGGTCGATTAAATGGGATTTTACGATTTAAATAAGAAGAGGTTTAATATATTGTGTGCGCGAGGGGGGGGGGGGAGCAAAATCTTCTCTCCCATGCAAATGAAACAGTCTTATCTAAACTCAATCATTTAATTCCCTTTTCTGATAGCCGTAACCCCCTAAAACAGAGATGCCCAACCTTTTTTACGTTTAAGGCACCCTTGTTAGAATTTTAGTTTTTCAATTTTTTTTAGTATTAAATTACGGCGGAATTTAAATCAGGCACATGTCAAATTAAAGCTCAAATAAATACTTACTCCACTTCTGATTTTATTTATTTATTTATTAAAAGAAGTGCGTAACGAACATCAGTTAATACATTAATACCGTTTCAATAATAGCCACGGGATTCAGTGTAATATTTCACTAGAGAGCTACAACGGAAATCAGTAAGAATAGTTTTGTTTTATTAAAGTGAAACTTGATATTTGTGCTTAGAGAACAAATGTGTGATATCAACTTAATGTTCATTTTAAGAGGGCCTTACTAATTTGTTGTTGTTGTTTATCCCCCCCCCCAAAAAAAAAAATAAATAAAATAAAATAAAATAAAATAAAAAATCGCGGCACCCCTGGCCAATAAAATGCCGCGAATCACCGCCCTAAAACAAAGGCTGAGGACTGAGCTTTGTAACTTACGCAGTTTTCCCGTTTCATTAGGCAATTTCTTGTAGTGTTACAGCGGCCTAATCTAAGATGTCAAAAATATGCAATATTTACAATATTTCTTCCTTGAAGGAGAAAGTTAAGAAAACGATTACTAACCCTCTGAAGCTCAGTAATGTTTTTTTTTTTTTACCATTTCCTTCCAACTCATAATTACACACCTAAATTGTCATGAAAATTTTAATTATTATTTAAAAAAATTTTTTTTTCTTTTGCTGAGAAAACAAACATTAGCTTTTACCATACATACAATTTATTTACAGAACTTGGCATATTTTACGCAATTTTTTTTTTCTTTTTAAATGGCACGATGATTGAAAACTGTCAGTATTATTTCTTCACTCCTGCTGGAAGGAAAATCTGTAAAGGCATGGCAGATGTTTTAAAACCATGAAGCTACAAACCATGAAGCTCTGTAGCTTCATGTTTAAAACACACACAAAAATACACTCGGTTCTGTACATACGAGACGAACTCGAAAGCTGAAAATTTGCAAATATCCCCCCCCCCCCCCCACACACTCACTATTTTTTTTTTATAAGTATTAAACACAGTGTTCACAGACTGATTAAAGAAAGATTGAAAAACATTTTTTAAGAGAGTATTTTGTTTTAACCTTCAATGGTAAGAAAAATTTTTTTAAAGTATGTTTACAAATAAATTTGATTTTTTTCCTTACACTTTTAAAGTTTTTATAATGACATTTTAGTGCTATGGTTGCTTTAACATTTTATGTTTACAAACAATGTAACTTTTATATTTTTAAAATAAGCAAAAAGAAAAACTAATTAAAAATTCAACAATGGATATTTCAAGGGAAAGAATAAAGCAATTATAAAAACGTTCATGGAAGATATTCACATAAAAGTCAGTCTCCACTGAGTTGTTTGTTGATGCTCACACTAACAGGAGCATCAAATGAGTTGCTCACACTAACAGAGTAACAATTTGTGAGGACAGCCGATTCAATAACTGTATGAGTAGCTGAGTTTACAATATTTGTTGCAACAAACTGATTAATATAACAAAATATGAGTCTATTTATAAAAGCTACAAATAGCACACAAAAACAAATAGTAAAATTCACATGAAAAGCAAGAATTTTTTTCAGTAAATACTAATTTTAAAATAAGTAAGACAATAATACTAAGTCAATAACATACAAACATTCATACATGTATATAATACTTATAATTTACACATATTGATGAAATTTGCATTTAAACAGCTTATAGAAAAGATGCCTATAAAATCAGACATGCCTATGAAACCAGACTAAGGTCAGAGGGAAAAAAAGTATTGTCACAGCAAATTAGCAAGACGTTTTTAGTCCAAATTAGAAATGGAGTATTAAATTACTTAAAAGTGTATTAACTTATTTTTAGCATGTTTGAGAATTATCAACTTACAAATATCTACTAAATTTATGTTTACCTGTATTTCATTTAGATGAAGCACTTGATAGAATATGATAACATTAAAAAAATGTGTTTACATTCACACTAACTTTAAACTCCCATCTACTTAACGGGTTGACCTTTGAAGAAGTTAATAAGCAGAATGTCATTTAAAATACCAGAAAAACACCAAATAGTAATAATTATCAGAATTTAAAATTTGAATAATGTTTGTGTAATGACGATAAATATAGCATGACAAGAAAGTAGTAACAATAGCTCATTAACACAGTAATATTTAATATATAATTTATACAAATAGAAATGAACAAAATAAGGATTATCCTAAAATTATAGTGAATGCAGTAATTATTACAGATCAATATTTATCATGAAAAAATATGTTGGAATAACAGGAGGGGGAATAATTTTACAAATCATCCTCTCAGACAAAACTAGTTAGTACCCTACCATTGAATATAAAATCAATATTCCATCAAAAATAAAGAATTAATTTAAATCTTAATCAATCCTATAAAATATGTGAATTTTAGATATTAAAAAAAAAAAATTTTTTTAATTGTTTATACAGAAATATTTTGCCTTGATTTTCTATATCTACAATAAAAATCATGAAAATAAAACGGCATATGAGAGACAATCTATTTTTATTATCAAGAGTTCTTGAGTGTATGTATGCGGCGAGTTTATCAGACATTTTTGGTGATTTTTTTAAATTAAATTATTGACGTTTCATAATACAAATGGAGAACTTTTCTAACCTACTGGAGACACAAGCATATCATTTACATCTATCATTAAACTCTTCATTGTTTAACTTATATGTAGCGGCAAAAATTTTTATATTGGGTAGCTTTAAACATTTAGAAATTTAAATTCAAAATTATAAGAGTATGATTTAACTCACAAGTTAGTAAAAATTATGTGTGGGTTTATTGTTGATCTACGTTACTCTTTAACAGGAAATAAATTAAAAACTTACAATGAAACTGCGAATTTAGCAATATCTGAAATCGATTTGGAAACGCCCTACAAGCATCAAACATCAAAATTGGAATTTTTGTACTTACCGTATGATTGACTCCCCACATGAAAACACTCAAGAGAGGTTCATTTGCACGAAATACTTTCGCTTTTTGATGTTTAGGTTTAAAATGCTTTTTTTTAACATGACTACCCTTCAAATCCGACAAGCTTATAGACATTTTGAAAACTTCTTCTTGACCGTGTAATAGATAAACAAGCTAGCTAAGAGATAAAAGTAATAAAAAAGACAAGATACATCTCCTGTACCAAATGTAAAAATATTAAATTTAAAAAGTCAAGTACAAAAATATGGACGTTTAAGGACTTGAAGGCATACGAATACCCTAGCGACTGGTTTATATCTCTTGTCGCTCTTGCGCAGTGAAAAATGTAAACTTTGCTTCAGTTACGGCTACGATCAGAGTGTCTGAAATTTGTAAATATTGATTTTATTTGACAGATTATATTATAATTTTTATTTCCTCCAAGATTTCCGTTTAATTCTATATTTTAAAAATTGTTTTGATTCATTAAAATTAGTCATCCCGATCCTGTTGCTGCTGCAATCTAATGAAAATACGCCATCGGAGTGAGGCGGCCATCTTGGAGACCTTTGGAGAACAAAACTAGGAAACCCTATGGAGATTAGTATTGCCTCCTTTTTGCGGAGACTCTTGATCGAAACCTATCCATACTTAAAGAAATTCCTACTATGTAAACCTTAGTTTATTTAAAATCTGCGATTTTTGATAAAAATTACGTCTGGACACGCCGTTTTTAATGAGAAAAACAATAAATATTATTCACTTTCGAATTTCCCTTTGCCAAACGCTGCCTAGTAAGCGATAAGCGTATTGAAATAGAAAATTATGATAACCCTTGTATGGCAACCTTCTAAATCAAAGAGGCCAAATCATTTTGGGATTGTTTAGATTAATTCATTTCCGGTGTCTGTTGGCCGTGTGCAATGACGACAACTTACGATATTTGTTCTTTTTTCAGCGGAATTTCAATTTAATAAAACGATGGTAAGATGCTTTGAAGTCTTCCCACTTCAAAGCATCATCTTTTTCTTTCGTTTTATTATGATTCGTGTAGGATTATACGTGCATGTGTTCATGCATCAATGAAAAATAAAACGATGTTGAAGTAAGTTAAATTTTTTTTTCTGTCATATCTCCTTTCGCCTATTTAAAAAAATAGATGTTCTTCTGATTGACTAGTATTTATCTAGTATTTCAGTTATAAATCTGACTTTTTATAACTGAAACATCAAATTCCTACACTTACGATGACTTCTGAATAATTTTCCTGTTGGCTTTCGAAGTAGATAATGATAGTTCATTTTAGTGTATATATAATTTCTTGCAGTTGGAGTTTACGGAAAGATCCTGAGAAAGTGAAAGCCTTGCCAAACCTTTTCGGTGAATCCAAATTTGTTGCTGTTAAAAGAAAATCTTCAGCAGCAGGCAAAGACTGGCTTAGAACTGCCATGAAAAAAAAAACTATCATCTCTTCCTCTGTTTCAGTTTCTGTGTATCAATGAAGAGGAAAACTTTGAGCATACTGTTCTAACATTTGACGAGATTACATCCTGTAAACAGTATTTGTCAGCTGCAGATAAAGTAGCTTTCATCCTCGAGAAACTTAAAGTTACTGAGGATAAGCAAAAGTTTGCTTTATCTATGAAATCTGGACAAGCACAAAATTCATTATGGGGAGCATACCGAAAAGGGCAGTTTACTCCGAGCAAACTAGTTTATATACTGCTCTTAATGCTAAGTGTCCTCTTGAGGGAAAATCTCGAGAGAAAGTCTCGAGATTAATCTCAGGGTGTTGTCCATTTGAGATCAGTTACGCTCTTGAGACAGGTTCGAGAGACTCTAAGGTCACTGCAGTCTCGTGACCAGGAACATTTCGTGTCGACTTGAGAGTGAACTCGCAGACAGTTGTGTGATTTGATCGCAATTTATTTTTTATCTTTTCTTTCGAAATGGATTGGCGTCAAACCCTAGCTTTTATAATTGCGTATAAAATTGTGAAAAAGCTGAAACTAAAAAAAAGGAGTGTTGGGTAAGAAAATGGGCGGATCGACGAATTGAATTCGGAGCTTATTCAACACTCGTAAATAAGTTGCGGTTGGAAGATGCACAACAGTTCAGAAATTTTATTCTGATGTCTGCAGCATAGGCGTAGCGTGCTTCTAACTTTTTTTTTGGGGGGGGAGAGGGTAGAGGGGGGGGGACACGAACTTAATTCTGTTAGGGTCCTCCTCGGCACATTGACTGCTGGACGGTCCTTAAAATATGAAATAATATGGTTTTTTCGAAATTGAATAACAATAGAAATTATCTTTCAATAATATACAAAAGTTATACAATGAGAAAAATAAATATAATATAAATAAAATGAGTAAAAAATATAGCATCGAATTTTCGTTGTGGATCATATCATTGTTAAAAGCTATGTTAAGGCTAAATGCATAATCGGAATCTTCAGTTTCACAGTTTGAAAAAGCAGGAAAAAACCAACTTTCTTAAAAGTTTTCTATAATTTTAAGACTTTAACTGAACTTTTATTAACTTGTAGTGATAACTTATTTCATTTAATTTATAAGTGCATTTCATTCATTTACTGTATAATAGATGGCACCACCATTCAGTGTCATTTTATGTTGCACGACACCGATAGGTGGCGTGGCAGTATTGTATCCCGAGAATTCTCTCGATGCTCGCACACTTCGCTTGCTACTGTATAACCGAGAGGTGATGTCCGGAGATTGAATAAATATTATTTTGTTAAGTTTTAAAATCTGTTTCATCAATATTTGTCTAATTCAGGCATCAAACTAGATAATAATGGTGACCCGGCAATACGCCCAAATAAAATAACTGACGCCTAGATTTATTTTCGCCTATATCGAAAGACAATATTTTCGCTGACCACGTGCTCACCAGTTTTCAACTATGACGCAAGAAGTCGGAGCAGTGAAAATACCGGTCTACAATTTCGCTGATCCGGCACTATGGTTCCTGATGTGCGAAGCCACATTCGAATTAGGCACTCCGAAAGCTATATCGGAAAGCAAGACAAAGTTCAATTACATAGCATCGAATTTACCACCGGAAGCAGCTACCGTGGTACGGGACGTTATCGTCAACCCCGACACGACCGACCCTTACGGTGTGTTGAAAAGGAAGCTGATAAGAAGAAGCGGTGAGTCATCCCATCAAGAAATCCGGAAACTTCTCGTCGGTGAACAGCTGGGAGATCGCAGACCTAGCGAACTGCTACGCGTCATGCGGCGGCGCGCCGAATCTTACAACGTGCCGGAGGAATTAATGATGGAACTTTTTCTACAACATTTGCCGACGCCCGTACAGTCAATCATCGCAGCAGTAACACCGTTAAGCCTAGAAAAGGCAGCGGACATCGCTGACAGAGTAATGGAAGTGACACCTATGCCGATAAGTGCTTGTTCTGTTTCCTCAGTTCATTCCATTGAAGACCGATTGCTTGAGGAAATCAAAAAAATTAATACGCGGATAGATGAAATTTCGTTGCGTAGAAGTCGCAGTCCTCATCGCAACAGTGCGTCGCGTGCTCGTAGTAAATCACGATCCAAAACTTTCGTTAACTGTTGGTATCACCATAAGTTTGGCCATAATGCCAAGAAATGCGTTCCCCCGTGCAATTTTGGAAAAAACTACGACGGCCGGGTGTAGCGGCGACTACCACCTTGCCATTAAACTCTCGTCGCCTGTTCGTGCGCGATCGGCGTACCAATGTTAATTTTTTGTTTGACACAGGAAGTGATGTTTCCATCATCCCTGCTTCAAGGTTACAAAAAAGAAACGCATTACAAATGACACTTTCGGCAGCTAACACCTCGCCAATTCAGGTCTATACAACTCAAACCCTTTCTTTAGATATTGGTCTTAGGAAAATTTTCAAATGGACATTTTTAGTTGGGAATGTATCCAACCCAATAATTGGTGCTGATTTTTTATATAATTTTAATCTAATGCCTAACTTAACCTCCAAAAATTTAATTGACTGCCAAACTAATATTACCTCGCCCTGCATACTAAAGAACAGTGCGATTCATTCAATTAAAACTGTATCAGGCGATAGTATTTATCATAAATTATTATTGGATTTCCCCGAAATCACTACCCCCCCTCGTCCAGACCAAGAAGTTAAACATTCGGTTGTGCATTATATACAAACAACTGGTCCTCCTGTAACAGCAAAAGCACGCCGTCTCGCACCTGACCGTCTGCGCATTGCTAAGGACGAAATTCAAACCATGATCGAACTAGGTCACATGCGTCCTTCTAAAAGCAATTTCGCATCACCTTTGCACATGGTGCCGAAGAAAGACAGCGCTGAATGGAGACCAGTTGGAGATTACCGAGCACTTAATGCTCAAACAATTAAAGACAACTATTCAGTTCCAAACATTTTGGACTTTACGTCTAACTTACATGGTACAAAAATATTTTCGCACATAGATCTGATTAAGGCTTATCACCAAATTCCAATCAACCCAGCAGATATCCATAAGAGTGCCATAATAACACCTTTTGGATTATTTGAGAGTACTCGAATGCAATTTGGCCTCTGCAATGCTGCAGCAACGTTTCAAAGGTTCATTGATGAGGTAACTCGTGGACTTCATTTTGTTTATGCCTTTGTTGATGACATTTTAGTCGCTTCAAAATCTCCAGAGGAGCATATCGAGCATCTCCGCATTGTATTTGAGCGTTTACAAAAATATGGACTCAGTTTAAAACCCTCTAAATGTATTTTTGGCGTGTCATCAATTCAATTCTTAGGCTATAAAGTTTCTGAATTTGGAATTGAACCCTTAACAGATAGAGTGGACTGCATATTAAAATTTCCAAAACCAAATACAATAACACAATTGAGACGATTCTTAGGGCTTCTAAATTTCTATCGGCGGTTTATACAAAAAGCAGCACACATTTTAGCACCTTTAAATAAACTGTTAGAGGGAATTAAAAATAAAAAGAAATCTAAAAGACCCACTCGCAATAATCCCCAGGATACACTTCAATGGAATGAGGAGGCTGAACAAGCATTTAATGATGCAAAAAGTGCTTTAGCAGAAGCAACTCTACTTCACCATCCTATTCCAGGTGCAAAATTAAGTGTATGGGTTGATGCCAGCGATTTTGCTGTTGGCGGTTCTCTTATGCAAGTGCATGAAAACAGATGGGAGCCAATTGCATTTATGTCTGTGAAGCTTTCAAAAAGTCAGCAGAAATTCTCTACTTATGACCGAGAACTGTTGGCAATATACACAGCTGTAAAGCGATTTCAACATATGCTAGAAGGTCGCAGCTTCACAATATACACGGACCAAAAGCCTCTCATCTATGCTTTTAAACAGAAACCTGAGAAATGCAGCCCTCGTCAGTGGCGGCATCTTGACTACATATCACAATTCAGCACTGACATTCGCCATACTAGTGGAATCAACAATACAGTAGCTGATGCTCTATCTAGAGTAGAAATCAGCCCTATCTCCAATTCATTTTTTCTAGATTTCAATGCTTTCGCAGATGCCCAAAGAATTGATCCTGAATTAAAAAAATTGCAGACTGAAAATTGTACTTCTTTACAATTTAAATACATCCCCAGTCCAGTGACAAATACCAAACTTTTATGTGATGTCTCTACAGATGTACCTCGACCATTTGTACCAGAAAATTTTCGCAGAACTCTTTTTGAACACTTTCATAACCTTGCACATCCAGGTGTAGCAGCAACTACACAACTAATTTCATCCAGGTATGTTTGGCCTCAGATGAAGAAACATCTTAAGGAATGGGTGAAAAGCTGCATTGCATGCCAGCGATCAAAAGTGATCAGGCACACCAAGACACCTTTAGGCACTTTCGCATCACCTGATGCAAGATTTTCTCACATCCACATCGATTTGATAGGTCCCTTACCTCCATCAGAAGGGCAGACCTACTGTCTGACAATCATCGATAGATTTACAAGATGGCCTGAGGTAGTGCCTATAGCTGATATTACTGCAGAAACTGTATGTCGTGCTCTGTTCAGTGGTTGGATCTGTCGTTTTGGATGTCCTTCCACCATAACAACAGACCAAGGTCGACAATTTGAGTCCCATCTCTTTCGAGAGTTGACAAATATGCTTGGCACGACCAGAATTAGAACAACTGCCTTCCACCCTCAGTCGAATGGTTTAGTGGAACGTTTCCACCGTGTCCTAAAGAGTGCTATAAAGGCTCATGAAAATCCTAGATGGACTGAATGCTTACCTGCCATTTTACTTGGACTGAGAGCTGCTGTGAAAACAGATATAAATGCATCCAGCGCTGACTTAGTGTATGGTGTTTCACTCAAACTTCCAGCAGATTTGTGTACAGAATCTTCACCGAATAAAATTTCACAAAACAATTTCATCCAACAATTGCGGGAAAGGATGAATCACATCAAACCCATCCCTACATCCCATCATGTGAAATCCAAGGTTTTTGTGCACCCAGAATTAAACACTTGCTCTCATGTATTTCTAAGAGTGGATAAAGTCAGT
>OU015500.1:106199469-106201969 GCA_907164885.2 Dolomedes plantarius
AGTCAGTCCACCCTTGTCACAACCCTACACTGGTCCTCGTGCAGTACTTCACGAGACCAAAAACATCACCATAGACTTAAATGGGAAGAAAAGTTGTGTCTCACTTGATAGAGTCAAGCCAGCTTTTCTATTTAATGACTTACCTGAGACTGATTACCCTGAAACCCAACCAAACGAAAAGAAATCACCAGAAAATCCTGAGACTGGTAAAAACTCAAGTAACTAAATCTGGTAGACCGTGTAAAATTTAATAAGAGGTTAATAACAGAAATTGGTTAAAACATTTTGTATATATTCATTTTGTGAAACATTTGAAAATTGCATCAAATATATTTCATTTTTGTAAAACATTTTGAAATTTATCATATATATTACATTCAAATTTTGACAGGTATATACCTATTCATATTTTGTAAAGTAAATTATTTCTTTAACCTTTGCAGATTTTGCATCAGGGGAAATATATTAATTATGGTATATACAAGTGAAATGTTTATTACATTCAGATATTACCAGACTGTTTTCTTACATATTAATAGGTCGAATTTATATGCCATATATATATTTTTTTTTTCATTTTATTGTTCTAGTAAGTTTGCATCAGGTATCTCCCCAAAGAACAATGTATGTGAAGATCTTATTTTTACATTTTGTCGTTCCTTCACAAGTTCATCACTCGGAGGGATACTATTGTAGTGATAACTTATTTCATTTAATTTATAAGTGCATTTCATTCATTTACTGTATAATAGATGGCACCACCATTCAGTGTCATTTTATGTTGCACGACACCGATAGGTGGCGTGGCAGTATTGTATCCCGAGAATTCTCTCGATGCTCGCACACTTCGCTTGCTACTGTATAACCGAGAGGTGATGTCCGGAGATTGAATAAATATTATTTTGTTAAGTTTAAAATCTGTTTCATCAATATTTGTCTAATTCAGGCATCAAACTAGATAATAAACTTTTAATTTATTTCAAGTTAAGTTGGGGGGGAGCACGTTCCCCCCTTCCCTCCCCCCGACGCTACGCCTATGGTCTGCAGTGCAATTTGAACTGCTTCTAAATTTAGTAAAACACCATATTGTCAAGCAAGATACAAAATTGCGTGATGAAATTCCTGTTCATGACAAATTGATGGTCACACTTCGCTTAGTGGCTTCAGGTAAGCATATTGGAGCGAATATTCAAGAACAGAAAAGTCCCGCTACATATTTTAGGTATTTTTTATGACTATATCTTTTCCTTCAGCTTAATTTTATATTCAATACTACAAATTGCATACGTAGATCCAAGTTTTGACCTAACAAAATAGGGTTAACAAAACAAAACAAGTTTGTGATGTACAATAAAACTCAAAATTTATTTACTGTACAGCACTACAAAACATAGCTGTAACAGACTCCCAAATAAACGGATAATACGCTAAAAGTACCAACTAACAACTAAAGGGAAGAAACAAAAGAAAATGACCATCACAGTTTTTTTAATTTTGTCGCAAATTCTTCGAACATGCTCATTTTTTTTTTGGCGATTCCTCTATAATTTATATTTCACGTTCCATAAAAACTCCTGTTCCTCATAAAGATGGATTAACTCCAACACTTCATCATTAGTCCACCCTCTTTTATATGATACAACCTTCTTTTCACTCATTTTGAAAAATTATTTACCGATTTATATTTATTGCGAAATAAAAATAAGAATTAAATAAAAGAATGAAATCGAGTCTCAGCTCTGACAAAAATCTTCCAACACTGACGGAAGACTGGAGATTAAGTCACGAGAGCATGAATAAGCATGTCCTCTTGTGACAGCTGCAATTTCTGATACTTGCACCTGCTTGGCGCCGAGGCTGCTCTCAGGCCCATATCCATTTGTGATTCTAGTGTCGAGACTACTCTCGAGACTGCTTTGTCACAAGTGGACGCTTAGCATAAGGTAAGGACATTAATATATATTTTTAGGATTATTTGATGTATAATACTGAGAGAAAAAATACAGCTGCTGTGTTTTAAGATTAAAATTCTGACGAAAAGAAGTGCGTTTCATTTTCTAATCATCCCCTATAAAGATGTTCACAAAGCTCTATGCTATGTAACCAAATGTAAATAGTTATTGAAATTATTGTTCTAAAGGAAATCGCTTAATCAACAAAAGATGTGCGATACGGATCTACAACAGTGCGCGGAAGAGCAGCAAACAAATAGCCACAAGTATAGTTTTCGAATCTTTCACTTTATTCGGAAAGCACATCCTCTGAATTCTCCGAAAGATGACACCAGCCGCGAAACGAAAATTGAGGTCTCAAACAAAAAATTCACGCTTATTGATCAACGGACTGCATACTCACAGAACTCATGTATGAGATAATCCACCTTCCTGAACGGTACTGTTATGACAAGGCGTATTGCTTTCATCCATCAATTCTCAGTAGATTCACAGGGAAAGGAGAAATATCGCAATTTGTAAAATCCATTCATATTAACTGCCATTGC